>CAKLIZ010001097.1:34071-52424 GCA_922035795.1 Oreochromis mossambicus
TGGGTGCTCAGCACCCCCAAAGCTCTGATCCTAGAATCGCCCCTGGTCTGTACAAGATGCAAATTATGTTCTTAGAATCCAAATGATGTTCTTAGAATGCGAGAGGGGTCGTTTTAACCCTGACGTTATAAAAGCAATCTGAAGAGTATTTTTGGGCGAAGATCTACATCTGATGTGTTGCAGTGTACATCTTCCCGCGCGTGTTCAATAAACTCATCTGTTTGATTGCATCCTTCTGGGCCTCTGGTATTTTGTTTTGGTTCTCAATATCTCGAATCAGGACACAGCACTGGCCAAGTTTGAGATCTTCACATAAAACCCCCTATTCAATTTTGTCCTCTGTAATGGACATTTGTTTTTGGTTTACATGTTTTGAATTATTCAAGTTGCCCTTAAAGTTTTGTTGTACTAAATAAAAGACATCCTGGGTTTTCCATTGATAACTCGTGTGTTTGGGTGGCATTTTTTTAGCTCCAAAGAGGCAGGAAATAAAAAAAAAATCTCTGGGAAAAATGCTTTTTCCTCAGTTCTCAGAAGGACATTGGTGGTGATTTCCTGTCATCATAAAGATTTGTAATGTATATTGTTCAACATGAGTAGAAGACATATTCGTCACAGGTGAGTACTCACTGAAAATGTTTCTGTAACAGGGCCGGATTGGCTAGGGGAGGCCAAGATTAAAAGGCCAATCTAGGCAGCCTATCTTTAGGATTTCCCAATGTGGTAAGTTGACATATGGATCTGTGGTGAGTATATATGTGCGAGAGAGAGAGTTCTTGGTTGAACTTCTGCTTCATGTGAGAATATAATATATAAATTATATATATATATATATATATATATATATATATACGCTTACAGCAAATAAAATATAGGTTGGGCACACTGAACAAGCCAGACTATTCTTGACTGGTGTTCCTGAACATGAAAGCGTAAAATTATTATTTCATTGCACTGATTATGTTGTTATAAAAAAATCTAAATTTTAAATGCATTCTGATTGCGCAAAATTGTGTGTATTTATTTCTACCAGAAATATGTGGCACTTCGTTCTAAATATTTCTGATGATTAATAAGGTCAGTGAAACACTGCTGTAAGGGTGTACCGTAAAGCTTTGGTACTGTGCTTAAAACCTTCATTAATTCTCTACATTTTTGATTTTCAAAGTAACTAGCAGCCATAGCAGTAAAGACCACAGTAATGCCTGCTTACTCAAGTTGTCTGTGCTAATGTTAGTCTCTAATAACCTTTTTCAAATTATTTTAATAGTTTGGTTTAAAAAGGAGGGGCACTCCAAATCCAACAACTGGTACATGTCCTAGAAATAAGTGTCCTAAACCCTTATACAAACAGTGCCCCCACAGGATACATTTTGTTTTAACAATGCACTCAGGAGATTCTGAACACCTGATATCAGTTTTATACAGTTTTGAGATTGTTTCTTGGGATTGTGCAATAAAAGCTTCTTCATCATCATCAACAACATCATATGATCCCTTCAACCTAAATTTATAAAGGTTGAAAAAGCATTTCCCGAGAAAGAACAAAAACAGGACTGAAAATGGTTATAAAAGCAGCCAATGACCAACGAACAACTTTGGCCTCTATCTTTTGCACAATGAGTTTCAAGAGTGTGTGCAAGAATATTATTTTTTCCGTAATTCGTACCCATTTATTAGATTTGATTGAAATGAATGAAGACCGCTGTGAGAAAACCATCAAGGGAACAGTTCACACATACTAGGATAGGTGTTACGGTTATTGGGCACCCGCCCTGGAGCCAGGCCCGAGGATACGGGCCCATCTTCCCGCAGGCCCACCACCTGCAGGAGGCACCGTTGGGGTCGGGTGCATTGTGAGTTGGGCAGCGGACCGATCCGTGGCTACCAAGACTGGCAATTGGAACATGGAATGTCACCTCTCTGTTGGGGAAGGAGCCCGAGTTAGTGTGTGAGGTTGAGAGGTACTGGCTAGATATATTCAGGCTTGTGGTCCACCTGGGGACTCTGTTGTCCTACTGGGAAACTTCAATGCTCACGTCATGCAATGAGATTGAGAACTGGAGGGGTCTGATTGGGAGAAACAGCCTCCCAGATCTGGACCCGAGCCGTGTTTTGTTATTGGACTTCTGTGCAAACCACAGTTTGGCCATAAAGAACACCATGTTCAAACATAAGAGTGTCCATATGTGTATATCGCACTAGGATGGTCTAGTCTGCAGGCCAATGATCGATTGTATCGCCAGACCTAAGACCATATGTTCTGGACTTGGGTAAAGAGAGGGGCTGAGCTGTCAACTAATCACCACCTCGTGGAGAATTAGATCAGGTGGCGTGGGAGGACGCTGGAAAGTCCCGGCACACCTAAATGTATAGTGAAGGTGTGCTGGGAATGCCTAGCAGAGACCCCAGTCTGTAAGCTCTTCAACGCACACTTCTTTCAGAGCTTCAACAGCATTCTGAGGGAGACTGGGGACATTGAGTCCGAATGGACCATGTTTAGCATCTCCATTGCCGAAGGCGCTGTAATGGTGGACACCAGAGGTGAGGGGAGTGACCAAGCTAAAGAAGGAGTCCTTATCTGGCTTGGTTAGCCTGTGGGCCTTCAGTAGCAGCTGATAGGTACCAACAGGCCAAGTGGCGTGGGCAGTGGCTGAAGCAAAACCTTCGGTCAGGGAGGAGTTCAGAGAGAAGGCTTTTGGACTGCCTCGAAGAGATTCTGGCAAACCATCAGGCGACTCAGGAGGGGAAAGCAGCGTTCCACCTGCACTGTGCATAGTGTGAGTCCCGAGCTGCTGCTTTGCCGAGTGTATTTCTGGCTGCAGGCTGAGGACCCGATGCATCAGTGTATTTTAATTTGTTTTAAAGTGGTGTAATTCGACAGCCAAGGACTGAAAGCTTATTGTAACCGCTGCGGCTGTCAATTTTGCTTGGTTTATTTGTTTTATTTTTCTGTATCAGTGATTGATTGATGATATGATATAGGAGTTTATATATATATATACATAAAGTCCTTCCGGTCAATCCTTCAAGCTCGGGTCCTCTACCAGAGGCCTGGGAGCTTGAGGGTCCTGCGTACTATCTTAGCTGTCCCTAGGACTGCGCTCTTCTGAACAGAGATCTCCGATGTTGTTCCCGGGATCTGCTGGAGCCACTCGCCTAGCTTGGGAGTCACTGCACCTTGTGCTCCGATTACCACTCGGACCACTGTCACCTTCATCCTCCACATCTTCTCGAGCTCTTCTCTGAGACCTTGGTATTTCTCGAGCTTCTCGTGTTCCTTCTTCCTGATGTTGCTGTCATTCTTAGCTCGGTCATTCTCCATCACCTTTGGGGGCATCTCCCATATACTCGGCACAGATGTTCCTGTACACTATGCCGGCCACTTGGTTATGGCGTTCCATGTATGCCTTGCCTGCTAGCATCTTGCACCCTGCTGTTATGTGCTGGATTGTCTCTGGGGCATCTTTACACAGCCTGCACCTGGGGTCTTGCCTGGCGTGATAGACCCCATCCTCTATGGATCTTGTGCTCAGTTCCTGTGCTGCCATGATTAGTGCCTCCGTGCTGTCTTTCAGTCCAGCTTGTAGGATTTCTGAGTATCAACCACCTCCACTATCTGCCGGTGGTACATAACTCCTTTGGCCAGCCTATTACCCCAGCAGGGTACCTGGGCAGGGCGTAGGTGTTGATAGCCTGGATCTTGTTCTTACCATTCAGCTGACTCCTCAGGACTTGCCTGACCCTCTGCAGATACTTGCTACAGCTTTCCTAGCGGCCTGCGGGAGCCCCAGTTACAAGTAACTGTCCTCTATGTCTGCAATGTTGCCTTCTGGTAGTTTGATCCCCTCAGTTCTGACTACCTTTCCTCTTTTTGTTACTATCCGACTACACTTCTTCAGTCCGAACGACATTCTGATGTCATTGCAATATATCCTGGTGTGGATCAGTGAATCGATGTCTCGTTCACTCTTGGAATTGAACTTGCGATCCTATACATATATATCTATCTATATATATATAGATAGATAGATATGCAAAAGTCTTAAGTGACCAGTAATTTCTCTATATTTTGCATGAGAGAGGCCAGGTTTTTCAAAGTTGTTCGTTGGACATAGGCTGCTTTTCAAACCATTTTCAGTACAATTTTTTTTAACAATGCACTCAGCGCCCTACATGGTATATATATGTATATATATATATATATGTATATATATATATACACATAGTAGGGGTGCAACGATACACTAAATTCACGGTTCGGTTCGATACTTTGGTGTCATGGTTCGATATTTTTTCGATACAAAAAAAATGTTCATGCCTTTTAATTTGTCATTTATTAAAATTATAAATATATATTTTAACTCAAAAGTACAGTTTTTAAATTCAATGTTGCTGAAACAACAAAATAATAAAAGAGAAATAAATCTATCTGATTGAGAAATCACGCTTCTTTGGAAAAGAGAGTTTATTACAGAGAAATGGCTCTTTCCAAAATAAAAGCTATACTATACCCTTTTCTGGGGTATATTCTCAGCAGCATATTAAACATATCAGGTCCCCATAATGAGAATCATGTGCTAACGGCTGTCTAAATGACTCAGGTAAAGTTTGCAGCATGCGTGCTTGTTGTTTTTGTCTGCTTCCACTTGTCTTTGCACTAGGATGATGTCGGCGTAAATGTGCAGTCATATTCGTTGTGTTCCCACTAATACTGTCAGCGTTAATCTTGTTAAAATGACATTAACGCCATAACCCGGCAAATCTCCGTTAACGAGTTACCGCGGATCGCCCCGTGCGTGGTGCTCGACGGCGTCAACACGTTAACAAGCAAGCTAACTGCGCAAACGCACTAGTTCCCACCAATTGAGCATTGTGTGGCACATCCGACATACTGTTTTACTTTTGTCCATGACGCGCTTACAATCAGGGTCATACTTCACATGAAAACCAAGATAGTTCCAAACGCCAGATCTGAATGAGAGTGGGGGAGGTCCAATTTCGGGTAGCGTTGAGGCAGTTGCCATGTTGCAACGAGCTTAGCTTCTGTCTTGCTAGCTTGCGCTGCACTCAGTGAATCTGCACTCGACAGTGCAGCCTAGGCGGAGTAGTCGAACGCAGATCTGCTGACCACTCAGACAGCATCGTCAGAAGAAAAGTTGATAAAATAAATAAAAAATTTTATATTGTTCGATACATATGCGTATGTAACCCTGGTTAACATAGTTGTCAATAAATAAAAGCCTGTTAGTAAAAACAGTCATAAGAAATATATTACAGGTGATAAATAGTCAATAAATAGAACATAATGGTTAAGAAAATTCATTAAAAACATCAGCAATGATATAATTCATGGTATAGGATTTCATTTGTGTTTAAAAACATGTTAAAAGGTTAAAAAACTTGCTAATTCATGGTGTTTTATGTTAATTAAGGTAAAATGGCTAAAATTTGTGTTCAGACTCTTATTGTGAAAGGGTACGCTGCAGCGTGACTCTTGTGATAGCCACACCCAAGCGGGTTGTTCCTTCTTTTTGATGCTGGAGAGGGAGAAATGCAGATAGTCCTTGCGGAGCTGCTGCCTAAACGAGTGAAAAAATATTAAAAAACAAGCCAGAAGTCTACATAAAGCCATTTTTGTACTGTGGAGAATATATTTTTGTTTTTCCGACCTGTCTTTGCCTTGGTGACGTTGTGAACGTAACCGAACGGGACTTGGTTTGGATCGGGAAATGCCGAGCTAGAATCGGAGTTTGATCCGCTGAGCGAGAAACAAGATGGCGAGCCACCCAGGGACCCATTGAACTGTACCAAGCAGGAAAAAGGAAAGCGCCCCCTGCTGGACGTTGAACTCTTTCACTAAAAAACTGGTAGGATTAATCCATACACCTCTGCAAAAGAACAGTGGACTTTCAAAGCACTGGATAATCATTCAGAGCAATTCCAGGATTTATAGTTAAAGGACACATAGACAATTTTCTTTTGTTTATTTGTTTGTTTAAGGGATTTGTTCAGCCTTTTGCTGAATTGTTTTCAGTTTTTACATGTTTTTGTAATTTATTTTGGTCAACCGTACATTTCAATGCTGTAATGCTGTTATTGGAAATGTAAATAATTTTGTTGGGTTAAAACAAAATAAGACATGGTTGAAATTTAAAGGTGAACTTAGACCAAGATTAAATTAAATCTTGGGCTTAAAAGAACTAAACTTGATTTAAAATAACACAGTGTTAATGCAAATAGATCAAAGGATAAACTTGAACTTAGAACTTGAAATGAAAAGACAACAACCTAGGTTGAAAATAACATCCTTTTAAAGCCAAATAAAAGGTTTTGAAATAAATAGGATAAATTAACAGAAATTACTGAACTAAAAAGGGGAAAGAAAATATCTTGTTTTCCTTAAATGTGAATTTGTTTTATGTAATGTGTCTATAACTGTCTTTTCTCTGTCTTTTCAAAATAACAAGCCGGCAATTTAAACGTATTTTCTGGTCTGTGGTCTTTATCACACACTACACTCATTACTACTCTAGTAGTCAAACCTAACTGGTCCTAGTATACTGTAACGACTCCAGAAGTGTTACACGAACCGAACGGAAAGCACTGTATCGGACGGTTCAATATCGATATGAGTATTGTTGCACCACTAATATACACATATATATATATATATATATATATATATAGCCACGGATTGGGCCGCCAGGACCTCCGCTCCTTGCCGCCGCCCGACTCACAATGCACCAATCCTTTTTTGTCTTTCCACTTTTTGCATACACCGCGGTGAGCCTGGGTGAAGACAGATTGAAGATTGTGAAGATTCGCCTTTTTATAGTGTTTTGCACAGTTGGGTTTTAATAAAGTAAAGTAAAGCTTTTATTGTTTTTTAGGTGCTGCTGTTACAGGTTTACTTTTAATTTGTATTAACATTAAACATATTTTACTTGACTGTATGCCTACGGCTCTGTCCTATTGAAATAGGGGTCACAAGTAGTTAGATTAGATTAGATTAGATTAGATAACCTTTATTAGTCCCACACGTGGGAAATTTGTTTTGTCACAGCAGGAAGTGGACAGTGCAAAAGTTATGAAGGAAAAATTAGAATAAGATAAAATAAGAATAAATACAGTACACAACTGTACAGAATAGAATAAAATAAAATACTATATACAGTAGAATAAAATAGAATAAAATATACAATAAGATAAAAATAGAATACAAATGCTATATACAACTGAGTAAAAATACAACGATGCCAGAAAGATTATTGCACATTAGTGTTATTGCACATGTGTGGATGTGTGTGTTTGATCAGTTAAAGTCTTTGTTGTGGAGTCTGACAGCAGTGGGGAGGAAAGACCTGCGAAATCTCTCCGTCCCACACCGTGGGTGCCGCAGCCTGCCACTGAAGGAGCTGCTCAGTGCTGTCACAGTCTCATGCATGGGGTGGGAGATGTTGTCCAACAGGGATGACAGCTTAGCCACCATTCTCCTGTCACTCACCACCTCCACTGGGTCCAGAGGGCATCCCAGAACAGAGCTGGCCCTTCGGATCAGCCTGTTCAGTCTCTTCCTGTCCCCGGCAGAGATGTTGCCGCCCCAGCAGACCACACCATAAAAGATGGCTGAGGCCACCACAGAGTCATAGAAGGTCTTCAGGAGTGGGCCCTCCACTCCAAACGACCTGAGTCTCCGCAGCAGGTACAGCCTGCTCTGCCCTTTCCTGTAGAGGGCGTCTGAGTTATGAGTCCAGTCCAGTTTGTTGTTCAGATGAACACCAAGGTACCTGTAGCTGTCCACAGCCTCGATGTCCATACCTTGGATGTTCAGTGGTTGCAGTGGAGGATGTTTGTGCCTGCGGAAGTCTACCACCAGCTCCTTGGTTTTACTGGCACACTGTAAAATGTAATTCTAGATGTTTGTTATTTCAACATATTATTCTATATCAGTTTGACGATAGATGACTGAAGTTGTTGTTATAACATAGAATTACAAGTTAAAAACGTCCCAATTACACCAAAAAAAGCTAACTTGAAAACTCATGTCCAGCTAAATCAGCAACTTATGTGAACTTGACAATGTGGGTAAGTTGAGCACAGCAGGATTCAAAACTGCCTCACGTGACTGCTACCGAGGTGCATCATGGGGAATTGGCGGTTAACGACATGCTCACTTTACTTGGACGTTTTCTAATCGTCATCTTTGGAATATGCTTTCAAGGTGAGTAACATTGGTTATAACTATAAGGAAAGAGAGCTACAAAAGTTGGAACATGTTTTGAATCTATGGCATGATGTGTGTTTTTCTCTTTTACCGAAATGTTTGCTTTAGCTAATGTAACTTTAGCCGACAAGGTCCAGCTTGTATGTCATGACCAAACTTGACCTAATAAACTGACATATGGCCTTTTTTATGGGTTTAATGTGGCACTGACCAAATCACAAGTATTGTGCCGCTAGCTTTAAGGTTGTGCACTCAACCACTGTTGCGATATTAGCAAGCTAACTCAGCTAATTAATAAAGCTTATTTCATATTGTCTCTGTACTTGTAAATTTCTTTCAAGTTCACAGGCTGTTGTATTTTGGTGGAAGTTCATTTTGGCAATATTTCCAATAACTGACTGGGTTCAAAAAGAACTTTTTGGCAGGACTCCGATGCTTGTTGTCATCTGTTTACCCCTATGTAATCACTTAAGTTGTTATTAACTGCTGCATGCTAAGCTGCAAGAGTGCACTGAGGACTGAGACAAAATATGGTCTACAAACCAGCATTATATTAGTTTTTATCAGATAGTGTGTACTTTTTCCTCACCAAATGTATTATTACAAGATCTTTGACACTGGAGTTGGTCTGGGTTTCAGAGAAACTAACTGGCAAGCTAGCATTGATATTATTAGTGTCTTGTGTTTATTCATGTCTTCACCAGGGTCTTTGACATTTCGCTGCTGTACTGTTCACTTCAGCTTTACGTTTGATTTCTCACATTGTATATTGTAATGGCAGAGATATTAGGATATTTAAGGGGCTGCAGTGGCTGCTACAGCTGTGGGGGGCAATACTTTGGTGAAATGTCCTGGACCCTGGAAAAGAGACTGTGTAGACTGGGTAAGCAATTAAAGGTTACTGGCCGAGAGTCATTGGGCAGCTGGGTAAAGGTGGATGTTGATATTCAGTGCCAATTATGCAACCTGTTCAGCCATGTCTATATGCTCTTTTTTCATGCTGTTAATATAGGGGGAAAAATAAACTTTAATCAATAAACTGATTAAAGAAGCATTGTCTATGGAGCCACAATCTGATCCTGTAGTGTAGCTGCAGTTTGCACATTTCATGTATTCTCAGCCAGATTTGGTTTAGAGCACAGCCAATATTTAGCATACGTAGATTTAAATTCACACACTGGTGATGGCAAGCTACATTGTAGCCACAGGCGCCCTGAGGCGCCCTGACAGAGGCGAGGCTGCCGGACACTGGCACCACCGGGCCCTCTGACCACCACCAGTAGGCAACAGGTGAAGTGTCTTGCCCAAGGACACAACGACTGAAACTGTCGGAGCCGGGGCTCGAACCGGCAACCTTCCAATTATAAGACGAACTGTCAACTCTTCAGCCACGATTCAGTCATCCACCCATGTGTGTGAATGACTGAATGTGTAAAGCGCTTTGGAGTCCTTAGGGGACTAGTAAAGCGCTATACAAATACAGGCCATTTACCATTTAAATTGAAAATTTTGTTTGAATTCTGCAATTGAAGACATGCTCAGTTATTTATGAACATGGTCTTTGTTTAAAGCAAGAAATGGATTTGTAACATGGGGGTGCATATCTCATTCTGAAAAAACTTTAACAACTAATAAGTGTTACCCAAAGCCAATCACCATCATCCAAAGCATCAGTATGGCTCTTCTTTGGAAAGACATGAATTCTTAAGCACAAGGGATATTGTGTAATTGTAATTGTGTAATTTTTTTTTTTTTTTTTGTCTTTGAACCCTTTTATAGCTGACAGGTATTGAAGACACGTTTTCTAAGAGGATGAAAGTTGGCATTGCGATGGTGAAAGAAGAAGACATCATCGATGTGTTGGTTGTCCTTGAGGCGGCAGTAATCCTGTCTAATCTGAGGGATGTCTCAAGTGCCATTTCCATGCTGATGGGCCTTCTTTTTGCCCTCAACATAGACTATCCAAAGGAACTTAAGGACATCTTTGAAGTCATTCAGAACATCCTAATGAACATTGGTGGAAGGCAGTGCATCTCACTAGTGCATGGTCTAAGAAACAGACTCTTGCAGAAAGCCATGCAGAACTGTAATTGTATGCTCACAGCATACAATTGCCTTAGTGTTAAGGACAGTTTTTATTTTACTGTTTGTTTTTTTTATTCTTGCAAGTTCTCATTCTCACTTTTGTATGTCACTAAATGACTACACTTTACATTCCAGATTAGACAATTACTCATTTGTTCATGGTTTAAGAAACTTATGTGAACAACAATATAATGGTGGACTCTGCAGATGCTTATCTCATGCAAGTCAGTAGTTTTTCCTTTGTTTTGCAATTGAGCAGACTCAAACTGATGTTTCTGAAATATTCATATTATCAAATGTTTCAGAAGCATGCACTCATTTTCAGAGATATTGGTTCTGTGGAATTTGTTGCAATTGTAAACGAAGACAAATACAAGAGTTTGATGTCTTACTTGTTATAAACTGATCTTTACTGTCACTTATCAAAGGTTTTGTACTATTTTAATATTTCAAGTTTTATGCTAACAGGTGTGACTGAGCACAATGAAGTTTAAAAATTTTGTAAATGTAAAGAATAACTTTTCTAAAATAGCAAGTGTCCCGTTGATACATTACATTAATGCAGACTTTATGTTGTTACTTCACAAGAATCACTACTGCTCCTAGAGTATTGGTCAGAATTTAATCTTCACCCAAACTGGGCTCAAGACCAAGTTCAAATTTATTGTTTCACAGGGAGCAGCCTTTGAGTTTTGATGGATTGTGAGCCTGATGAGCTACGTCACTGATTTTTCTGTTTCTCAGATGACTAAGATGGCACAATAAATAGTGAATGTTGGGTGCTCATGAGTAATTGTCTTGTCATGTTCTTAAAACAAACTTTCTGTATGAAATGATCAGATAGACTTTAATGGAATCTGTGGGGTTTTATTTTTTTTTCTGTAAACAACAGAAAATTAATTTAAAGGAATGTAGGTATTTAAACCTGAGATCTAAGATAAACCTAACAGGTAGTTTTGCTGAAATGGATGTTAGAAAGCTAAAAAAACAAAACAAAACTTAAGATGTTTAATACACATTTTTCTTTACATCCAGTCAATCAACTCTGATAATTAAAATGAAACTGATTTACAAGTTCACTCAGCTACCTTAAGGAGCTCAGGTAATTAATAAACTTAAATCAACTTAGCTAACAGATTATGTTAGTTAAGCTAAAATAGATTCCTAAGTTAAAAGAACTACTAAAGTATTTGAATTAACTAAAAAACCCAAGTCAACTGAACTAGGACAAGAGTTTAAACAATAGATTATTTTAATTTAGCTGAAAGGGTTTTCCCAAGTAAAAATGACAATTAAAGGAGTTGAACTGACTAACAAATCTCAGTCAACTAAACTAAGATGAAAGTTTAGACAACATGTGATTTTTCATTAAGATAACAATTGGTTGTGTTATAAGAACAAACTCTATTTCTTGACTTAACTTAAAATTTTAAGGCAGCCCTTTACCTCATATTTTTAAGTTGAAACAACAAGTTATATTTTACAGTGCATTGATCTGGAGGTAGTTCAGCTGACACCAGTCCACAAAGTCCTGAGTCAGTCCTCTGTACTCCTTGTCGTCCCCATCAGTGATGAGGCCGACTATTGCAGAGTCATCAGAGAACTTCTGCAGGAAGCACTGGGTGGAGTTGTGGGAGAAGTCTGCAGTGTAGATGGTGAAGAGGAACGGAGCCAGAACCGTTCCCTGTGGGGCCCCCGTACTGCAGACGACCCTGTCCGACACACAGCCCTGAGTCCTCACATACTGTGGTCGGTCGGTGAGGTAGTCCAAAATCCAGGTAGTGAGGTGATGGTCCACTCCAGAGTTCTCCAGCTTGTCCTTCAGAACCGAGGGAAGAATAGTGTTGAAGGCACTGGAGAAATCAAAGAACATGATTCTCACAGTGCTCCCAGCGGTCTCCAGGTGAGCGAGGGAGCGATGTAGGAGGTGAATGATGGCATCATCCGCTCCAATGCCAGGCTGGTAGGCAAACTGAAGTGGGTCCAGTGATGAGCTCACAAGGCGCCGAAGCTGAGCCAGGACCAGCCGCTCTAGGGTCTTCATCAGGTGGGATGTCAGAGCCACCGGCCTGTAGCTGTTGAGGTCCTTGGGGCGTGAAGTCTTTGGCACTGGAACAACACAGGAGGTTTTCCAGAGCTGTGGGACTCTTCCCAGCCTCAGGCTCAGGTTGAAGAGGTGCTCCATCACACCACACAGTTGGTCCGCGCAGGACCTGACGACCCTTGAGCTGATGCCATCTGGACCCGCTGCCTTCTTGGCGTTAATCCTCCTCAGTTCCCTCCTAACCTGGGTGGTTGAGAGAGACAGGCTGGAGCCTTGTGTTGATTGTGTATTGGATGCTGTTGTTGGGGGTGGGGAGGGGTGAGCAGGGTGAATAGAGGAGGTGTGAAGTGTCTGAGGTGTCAGAGGTGGAACAGCAGCAGTGGGGGTGGGTGAGTCTGCAGCCGATGTTGGAGACTGCCTCATGGCTGAATCAAATCTGTTGAAGAAATGATTCAGTTCATTTGCCCACCTCACATCCCTCCCAGGCAGAGAGTTCTGATGTTTGTGGCCCGAGATGGTTCTGAGGCCTCTCCAGACTTCACCAACGTTGTTTTGCTGAAGCTGGTTCTCCATCTTCTGCCTGTAGCTGTCCTTCCCATTTCTTATCAGTCCCCTCAGCTCTCTCTGCACCCTTTTCAACTCCTCTTTGTCTCTGGATTTGAAGGCCCTCCTCTTCTGCCTGAGGACAGCTTTAATTTCTGTGGTAATCCAAGGTTTGTTGTTGGAGAAACACCGTACAGTCCTGGTAGGTACGGTGTTATCCACACAGAAATTAATATAGTCAGTAATGCATGTAGTAAGGCTGTCGATGTCCTCTCCGTGGTGTCACAGATCACCTCCCACACAGTGGACTCAAAACAATCCTTAAGAGCCTCCTCGCTCTCCTCCGACCATCTCTGTACTGTGCGGGTGGCTGATGGCTCCCTGCGCACTAAGGGCTCATACACAGGGACAAGGTGCACCAGGTTGTGATCAGATCTGCCCAGGGGAGGGAGAGGTGATGAACTGTATGCCTCTTCAGCATTGGCATACAGTAAGTCCAGTGTTTTATTGTCTCTGGTTGGGCAGGTCACATACTGGGTGAAGGTGGGCAGTGTGGAGTCCAGTGAGGCATGATTGAAGTCCCTGATATTATGAGGAGGGCTCTCGGAGATTGTGTTTGCAGTCTGCTGACCACTGAGTGGAGAGAGTCACAGGCTGCATCCGCGTTGGCCGAGGGGGGGACATACGCTGTTATCGCGATAACATGCGAGAATTCCCGGGGCAGGTAGTACGGACGCATGCTAACGGCTAACAGCTCAATGTCTCTGCTGCAGAGTTGTTCTTTCACAGTGATGTGCCCAGGGTTACACCATCTGTCATTCACAAACACTGCCAGTCCCTCTCCTTTCCTCTTACCGCTGTCTCTCGTCCTGTCCGCTCGCAGCAGCTGGAATCCCGGTAGTGTCACGCTCATGTCCGGAGTTAGCGGTGTTAGCCACGACTCCGTTAGCATCATGATGCTACATTGCCGGTACTCCCTCTGTGACCAGGTTAGCGACGTGAGCTCATCCATCTTATTGGGCAAAGATCTTACATTTCCCATAATTACAGAAGGAAGAGATGGTCGATAACGTCTCCTTCTCGGGCGACGGCGCTCCTTCCCAGCACGACACCCCCGTCTTTTCCTCCTCAGCTCGCTGGGAATGTCGGGTCTGTCCGCCGGCAGTACAGCTGCGGGACGCAGCGCTAACAGCTGATCCTTACTGTAAACAAAGGATCCCTGCTCTGGGTCCCCAGACACCGGTGAAAAAAGTAGAAAAAAACTAAGAAAAACGACCAGAACTAGCACAAAACGGTAGAACATGGTTGCAGAGTCTAATTACTAATACGTTAGTTATAAAAAATTACGAGAAGAAAAAGATAAGAAAGAAAGAAACTCAGAATGAGCAGAGCTGCTGTAACAGGCTGCCGCACACGGGGGGGCGCCGGAAATATATTAGTCATTATAAGAAGTGCTTGTGAACTAAAACTCAAGAATGTGGGATAGTGTTTGTCTGTGATATGGAGAGCCCAGCATGTGCTCCCGACGCAGGGGAAACAAATTCTGTCAGATACACCTACCTGTCGTGGACGTGAAGCCAAATGGAAGATATGCTTCATCATATTCTTTGGCTTTGGCTTGGCGGGAAGTTGGTTTGGAAGCATATTTGGTAATGCTTCAACCTCTGTGTTTGTGAGGGAGCCCCATCAAAAACCTGTCGATTATGCTAGCAGTGTCCAAGGATTTTTTTTTCATATCCTGCCCACACTGCAATGGCCCTGTGCCTCCCCTAGGGGGTTCGCCCCACACTTTGGGAACGACTGGAATAAAGGAATTCCTCACTCGCTGACCTCCTTTCAGATGCAGTTTAAAGGCTAGGACGCAGCATCAAGCAATTCATTTAAATCGGACACCACACTGATGTCAAACAGTTCATGTTACTAACATCTCACCTCTCTGCAGCAGACACCTGCTGGACTTTAAAATGAAGGGGATGTTCCATAGACCTGTCAGTCTTTAAGGACACACAGCTGGGTTCATGTTCGTGTTTGTGTTTAGTTCCTCGTTTCTTCCTGTGAATAATGATGGAGCAGTGATGTGAGTGCTGAGCTGTGACATGGAGAAGAGTCATGGACAGTTAGAGATGGTCATCTCACCTCTGAGCTTTGGTCTGGCTCTCATGTTCCCCACACAGAGTGGTTTTAGAGGGAGGGACTCCCTCCTCTCTGTCCTCACACTGATCCATGCTGCTGAATTCACATCCACATCAGCTCACACACACTTTCTACCTTCACCTGCAGAGGAAACACAAATCACATCAGCTGAAATCCTCCTTTCCATCATGTGTGCTGTCCAAATATCAGCTACTTCTTTTTTGCTTCATCTTAGTGTCAGCTGAATGCAGTTTAGTTTCATGAAAAACAATGAAAATTCACACGACTTTTAGTACTAATAGATTCACCTCCTTTTGCACTCTACCATGACAAGTCCATCAGGCTTGCATGAATATGGTGATCAGGATAATTCAGAAAACTGTTGATAGTAGTTCTCAGAGCTGATGTAGAACCATTAACAGCTGACTGTGGAAACTCTGAACAAAGATAAAGTTCTGATTTTAAACTGTTATTAACTACAAGGACTCACACCGAAAAAAAACAAAAAACAGGCTGACATTAACTTTTAAGTTAAAGTCAGTACAGCTGAGGGCTAAATGCTAATATTATAATATTAGTATGAATATAGCAGAAGTAATACTCTAAATGCAGGAATACTGTAATTGAGTATTTGTAAAGTGCAGATCTGATTCAGCTCAGACACTGAAGCAGTTTTTGTTATGTCAGCTGTTCAACAAAAAACATTCAAGATAGAGCAGCGAGACTGTCATCTTTAATTTTCTTTAAATTTTTAATTTTAATTTACCCTGCACTCCGTTAAAGTTAAACATGAAGCTCACAGACTCAAACTTTCGTCCATTCAGATATTAAGATCACCAAGAAATAAATACTTTTAAACCAATCAACACGTCTTCTACTGAAATACAAACTGTGATCACATTTAACTGAGTGACGGTCTGGCCTTCGTTGCGCTGCTCAAGTTGCCTAGCAACCATGATACTAACCGCGAGAAACGTTTCATACAGAATTGTTTGACAGAAATGAAAAAAAAAATTTTTTTTGTTCGTTTGTTTTTTTTATGACCTTTGTTTGCTTTGATAATTATCTGAGGCTGAGACCACGGGACTGTAAAAACATGATTGTTAGGCTTCATTTCTGTACTGAACAGTCATTTTAAGATTAGCTAGTAAATAACAATTAGCTAATGTTGTTCATGTCAAATACTGTACTCCAAGCACGACATCTCAGTGTACTTCAGACCCAGCAACACACTCAGACAGAAACTGGTTCACCCCAAAGACAAAACTCCAAAACACAAACTTAACAACGTGGTGTATGCTGTACAGTGCACATCCTGGGCCATCTGACCTCAGGAAATCACATGATAGGGTGGGGCCAGGTTTCACAATGAGCTCACCCGAAATAACCTAGCTGATTGTGACCAACTCCCATTTTCACACCTCGGCTCATGTGATTAGATAAAGGATCATCAGGGGGTCCTTTGTCCCTCTTTAGGGGATAATTCCCACTAGGTTTAAATCTGGGACTCTCCACCAGTTGACCCTTTAGAACTGAAGAAGCTTCTCGGATGAGAGGTGAAATGTCTTCAAGCAACTTAAACAAGTCCAGACGCTTTTCTTTCCAAGCTTCTTAGACGACAATCACAGAAGAAATTTATCCAAGTTACTAAACATGGCAGAACCAAGGAAGCGAAAGGTAGAAAGTGAGTGCAGAAAATTGCACACCGACACAGTGGGAGAATTAATATTTCTTCAAAGAATTAAAGGGGAAGTCCGTCTGTTTGATCTGCACTGAAATTGTGGCAGTTATGAAAGAGTATAATGTACGACGTCATTATGAAACCAAACATCAAGCCTATGCATCCTACACTGGTGCTGAGCGAGAGCAGAAATTAAAGCAAATGGTAGCTATCCTGCGGGGTCAGCAACAGTATTTTTTTCATGCTCAAATTGTCCAGGAAAAGGCTCCAATAGCAGCTATGAGGTCACCCAACTCAACAACATCAGCATGTCCAAAGCGCAGCATCACTGCTCCCACTGAGTGCAATGCCTTTCCCACTTTAGTAAAAAAATATATTCCACAGTACCCGTGTGTTAATAAGCATGCATGTGCAGGTACACATGCTTCAAATATCAATAATGCGCATCAATTCTGTCACTACCCTGCTTTTGCGCACTTTCTTATATGCGTTTTTCTTGTTAACACACACCACTGTGCACAGTGCACACACTGCACACGCAAAGTCAGCTGATCTCATCTGATACAGATTTGCTCCTTGATCAAGTGACATTTGTCTGGATTTTTGGCACGAGTGGCATACGATCAGCACCGCAGCTGGATGGCCCCATTTATATACCCTGCGCAGCTGATACTCACCAGAATAATTCACTAAAATTATATGCACTCCTGTTATTAAGTCCAGTTCAGTCTGTTAATGTTGATAAAGGTTTCAAACGAACGTTAATAGGTGTGTTGCTAAGCCTAATAACTTAAATATCAAGCTGAAATTTACCTGTCCCAGTTTCCCCTTTATTGTTTTTCTCTGTGCTGTAAATCTTCTGTCTAAGAAGAAATCTGAGGCTGCTGTTCTGAGATTGAGCTACCAAAGCTTTTTTCTGAATAAATCAAGAAAGATCCATTTATGGAAAGCTGTGATGAAGTCAGTTTTATCTGACTTATATTCAACAATATAACATATTTGACCACTTAAATTGATTTTTCTAACTTTTACACGCTAAATTTCAGGCCATATACCTCATTTCCTCAGTGAAAAAAGTTTTGACACCCCTGCCTTCACTCAAAGACAAGTATCTTTTACAGTATATATATATGTGTATATTGTGGCGTGTTGGGGGAGCAGCTGTTCTCTCCTATCGTGCCTTGGGACATGTGCTGCTGTTTCATGTTCTTGTTTTGTTGTTTATGTTTGCGTTGCTTTTGGCTGTTGCATTGAATGTTGTGTTTATGCTGTAGTGAGTTCAATGACAGTTATTGTTGATGAAAGAATGTCGTACCATGAGTGAGTTCAGGCTTGTGGTTATTGACCGTCTGAAGCACAGTGTGTACAGGGAAGTGTTTAATAAAGAGCTCCCCCTACCAGTTTGGGGTTGAACTGCAATCTCTCTGTGAGCTTCTTTGTTGAGATTCCTCTGCATGCCACATTGGTGTCAGAAGTGGGATTCCAAGAGCATGGCCACTATTCTGAAAGAGGAAGAGGAGCTGAGGAAGATTGAGGAGCTTATCACTCGCCTGGAAGCGGTGAATGGAGCCCGACCAAAGAAGCAGGGAGAGATCTGGGCAGCAGCAAGCCAGCCAGTGGAAGATCTGTGGGGCTTACCA
>CAKLIZ010001098.1:0-26461 GCA_922035795.1 Oreochromis mossambicus
ATTGAAGAAAATAAGAACAACCCCAGGTTTCTCTTCAGCACTGTAGTGTTAAGGTAAAATATATATGTTCTTAGTGCTTATTTTCTGTTTATATTGTTTTATATAGTCCGGTGTAGTAAAACGGCACTTTGTGACCTTTAACACACATTATAACTCAGAGTACTGTGTAAGACAGTTGTTTATGTCGTGACTATGTGTGACGTATGACTGATTATGTTATGCTTATTTTGGCTTCTAATGCTTCAGATCTGCTCAGGATTTAGCCTGGGCACATCTCTTTCCAGAAAGTAATGATTGAATAAAATAATTACAATGTTTTGACCACACTGAGTCGGGCTTTTCTCTGTCAGTAAAAGAATATAAAGGAACCGGATTTAATAGTAGCCAGGCCGACAAAAAGTCAGGGCACTGTTGAGCCAACCATCCCTTTAACGTTAACTAGTAATGACTTCATGAACTTCTTCACAAATAAAATTTTTATCATTAGAGAAAAAATTACCAATAATCATCCCACAGATGTAATATTATCTACAGCTACTTTTAGTACCATCAATGTTAAGTTAGACTCTTTTTCTCCAATTGATCTTTCTGAGTTAACTTCAATAATTACTTCCTCCAAACCATCAACGTGTCTTTTAGACCCCATTCCTACAAAACTGCTCAAAGAAGTCCTGCCAATAATTAATGCTTCAATCTTAAATATGATCAACCTATCTCTAATAATCGGCTATGTACCACAGGCCTTCAAGGTGGCTGTAGTTAAACCTTTACTTAAAAAGCCATCTCTAGACCCAGCTGTCTTAGCTAATTATAGGTCAATCTCCAACCTTCCTTTCATATCAAACATCCTTGAAAGAGTAGTTGTCAAACAGCTAACAGATCATCTGCAGAGGAATGGCTTATTTGAAGCGTTTCAGTCAGGTTTCAGAGCTCATCACAGCACAGAAACAGCTTTAGTGAAGGTTACAAATGATCTTCTTATGGCCTCTGACAGTGGACTCATCTCTGTGCTTGTCCTGCTAGACCTCAGTGCTGCGTTTGATACTGTTGACCATAATATCCTATTAGAGCGATTAGAACATGCTGTAGGTATTACAGGTACTGTGCTGCAGTGGTTTGTATCATATCTATCTAATAGACTCCAATTTGGTGTTCCACAGGGTTCAGTCCTAGGACCAATTCTGTTTACATTATACATGCTTCCTTTAGGCAGTATCATAAGAAGACATAGTAAACATTTTCACTGCTATGCAGATGACACCCAGCTCTATCTGTCCATGAAGCGAGGTAACACACACCAATTAGTTAAACTGCAGGAATGTCTTAAAGACATTAAGACCTGGATGGCCGCTAACTTTCTGCTTCTTAATTCAGATAAAACTGAGGTTATTGTACTCGGCCCTGAAAATCTTAGAAATATGGTATCTAACCAGACTCTTACTCTGGATGGCATTACCTTGGCCTCCAGTAACACTGTGAGGAACCTTGGAGTCATTTTTGACCAGGACATGTCCTTCAACGCTCATATTAAACAAATATATAAGACTGCTTTCTTCCATTTGCGCAACATCTCTAAAGTTAGAAATATCCTGTCTCAGAGTGACGCTGAAAAACTAGTTCATGCATTCATTACTTCCAGGCTGGACTACTGTAATTCATTATTATCAGGATGTCCTAAAAACTCCCTGAAAAGTCTTCAGCTGATCCAAAATGCTGCAGCAAGAGTCCTGACAGGGACTAGGAAGAGAGAACATATTTCTCCTGTTTTGGCTTCCCTTCATTGGCTTCCTGTTAAATCCAGAATTGAATTCAAAATCCTGCTCCTCACATACAAGGTCTTAAATAATCAGGCCCCATCTTATCTTAATGACCTTGTAGTACCATATCACCCTATTAGAGCACCTGCTTTCGCACTGCAGGCTTACTTGTTGTTCCTAGAGTATTTAAAAGTAGAATGGGAGGGAGAGCCTTCAGTTTTCAGGCCCCTCTTCTGTGGAACCAGCTTCCAGCTTGGATTCGGGAGACAGACACTAGGGCTGGGCCATATCATACCGTTCACGGTAATACCGGTATAATGTTGGGCAATGATAAGAAAATGAAATATCGCGATAGAATATGGGTAAAACGTGCATGCGCAGTGCCTTTGTTTTCATACGCACATGGCAGAAAAAGCGTGGCGGCGACGGAGAATGAGAAGGGCGAAAGCGGATCGTTAAATGAAACGGATGAACCAGAATTGGTTTGTAAAAATGCTGCAACTTCAGTGGTGTAACTGGTTTAGCTTTCGTCCGTCAGATTCACACCAAAGCACTATTTTTGGTAGAGCATGCTAGCGGGCCATCGTTATTACCTTTTTTTTCGGAAAATAAGTCACACTTAAAATCAAGCATTTGATTTTTCTGAAAATCGACAGTTCCCCTTATAATCCTGTGTGCCTTATGTATGAATTCTGGTTGTGCTTACTGACCTCGAAACAATTTTATGTGATACATGGCGCTCGAAAATCTGTCAAAAATGTTTTAGTATGACTTTGCTAAGCTACGAAGCTGCTCCGCTTGATGGATTGTTGGAGCATTACGGCTACCGTAGGCAGGAGCCTCGCGGAGTGATACGTACTGTGCTTCAACATAATATTACTGTATAGTGTGTGTATAACCTCTTTTAAGTGTTGTGGATATTATACATGGTTATGCTGAGGATAAGTCGGCCACTGCAAATGCTTTTTCATTAAACTGTCAGCAGGGAATTTGCATTTGCACTGTTAAATTTTTATATAACTGTAATGCACATTAAAAACAGCTGCTTGTTTAAGTGAAAATACATTGATGGATTTCTTTTGCACTAATAAAGTTGTGGAGTTGTAAAGTATTTTGTCTAGTGTCAATTATATCGTCAGTTATATCGTTATCGCAAATTTCAAAAATGTATATCGTGATAAATATTTTTGGTCATATAGCCCTGCTCTATTAATAACAGATATGATTCAATGCAGAGAGGTCTATTAACACATATCGCCCTGCTCTAACAGACACTATCTTTACTTTTAAGATTAGGCTTAAAACTTTCCTTTTTGGTAAATTATATAGTTAGGGTTGGACCAGGTGACCCTGAATCCTCCCTTAGTTATGCTGCAATAGACGTAGGCTGCCAGGGGATGAGGGGGATGCCGGAGGTTTCTTCCTGTTAAAAGGGAGTTTTACCTTCCCACTGTCGCCAAACTGCTTGCTCATAGGGGGTCATATGATTGTTGGGTTTTTCTCTGTATCTATTATTGTACGATCTACTGTACAATATAAAGAGCCTTGAGGCGACTTTGTTGTGATTTGGCGCTATACAAATAAAATTGAATTGAATTGAATTGGAATTTGTAGGTGCTTTCTGGAGTTTGTACGTGTTTTGAAGTTTGTACGTGCTTTGTCTCTAGGGGCCACAGTATATATTACATATAAGCATATATAACACATATAAATAAAACCACTTTTTTTACATTAGTAATTCCTTTTGTGCATAATTTTATATTGTTGTTGATAATAAATTAATTAAAGCAACAAAACAACCTGAAGAGCCGGTTGGGAGTCGAAAGAGCCGGGTCTTTTTAGTGAGCCGAGCCGAAAGAGCCAGTTCTCTAAAAAGAGCCAGAATTCCCATCACTAGTACAGAGCAACGAGACTGGTCTCCAGTTCTTCAAATTGCGTAGATCTCCCTTCTTTGACCGCCCTCCCAACAGCTCAGCGGCACAAGCCTCTCTTCAGACTATCCGTGACCACCTCCAGCAAATCCTCACCCATGACAGACCAAAAGGCTTTATAAAATTCATCAGGAACGCCATCCATGCCAGGAGTTCTACCACTTTGAAAACTCATCAGAGCAGTATGAAGTTCATGCAAGGTTGGCTGAGCCTCCAGTTTTCGATTGGCTTCAGCCGTCACCTGAGGAAGTGCACAAACTGGGATTTTCTGAGAAAACACTCTTAAAAAGGTCCTTATAATAGCTGACAGCAAACTTCCTGATCTCAAAAGGATCTGAGATTGTGGAGCCATTGTCAGACATTAGAGAGTGAACAATCTTTCTTTGCCCATTCTTCTTTTCCAGTCCAAAGAAGAAGTGAGATGGGGCATCCATCTCTGTGACACTGAGGAAACGTGACATGACCAAAGCCCCTTTGGCTGCTGTGCCCAACAGGTTGCCTAGAAAAGCTTTTTTAGATTTGAGGGAATCTAAAAGCCCCGGTTTCCTGAAGACACTGCTAAACCCTGCAGTTCTACCACCAGAGTCTCTAGGTCTCTCATAGATCTGGTTATGTCACTAGTAATATTACGAGTGAACTGTTGACACAATTGTTTGATCTGACACTTCCCAAAATCCCACCACTGTTTGATACAAACCAAATCTTTTGTGACTGAGCCAAAAATACTCAAAGGCTGTTCTAAAAGCTTTGTCATGCAACAGGGCTGTATTGAAATGCCTGTAGGCACTCCGTACATGAACATTTTTAATGAAAACAGAACAACAAACCAGACGATGATCAGAGAAACCAACAGGGGTTATATGACAGTCCTTAAAAATACTCAAATGATGTTTAAATGAGTATATACAATCCAGTCTTGTGTTTCTTGTGTTTTGGCATATTTCTGTATTACGATTTGTGTTCTGGTTCTTTAGTTGTGCTATTTTGATTATTATTCTAAATCTAGTTCAGTGTCAGTCTGCGTCTTTGTTAATTGTTTCTTGTTTCGTGTTTTACTTTGAAGGTTCACATCTGACGTCAGTTCAGTTTTCTTCCTCACTGTCTCCTTTTCCCAGCTGTGTCTTCCTCCTGTTTCCCATTCCCTGATTACTTCCCTTTCGCGTCGTTAACGTCTGCTCACCCTCATTCTCACTGTGTGTTCCGTGTTTGCTCGCTTGTCTGCCTGTTAGTTTATTTGTTTTCCCAGTTTAGTTAGTTTTCTGTTCTTCTTATTTTCCTGAACTAAACCAAGTATCTTAAGTCCACCTCTGCCTCCGCGAGTCCT
This sequence comes from Oreochromis mossambicus, assembly GCA_922035795.1. NCBI lineage: Eukaryota > Metazoa > Chordata > Actinopteri > Cichliformes > Cichlidae > Oreochromis > Oreochromis mossambicus. Next base: position 5,013 of record CAKLIZ010001098.1, read on the forward strand.
ACGTTTGGATCCAATCCTGCCTGCCTGCACAGCACACAGTCATGACAGTCACTCTCATTGTCAACAGTACTGTGAGTTTCTTGAACAAACATGATATCTAACCTCTTTAAATCCATAAGCTTGAAAAAAGCAGCTTTTTTAACCTCATCTCAAGCACCATTCAAATTTAATGTGCCTATTTTGAATTCACACATGAAAAAGGCGAGACAGAGAAAAAAAGACAGGGACATATAGAGTATTTTCCTAAACATCATCATCGTAATCAACAGTAAGTGCCTGAGCTCTCACTTTCAAAATCAGTTTCTTTAAACAGTAAATCTCTTGGTCTGTCAACACATCATCAACAAAATTTCCAGATTTTTTGTCAAGACCTGAGATGACTCAACAAAAAGCTGCAAAGTAGTCCCTCACTTTCACCATCCTGAGGCCTTTGGTTTTCTGTAAGAAACATTGATGTCAGCATGAGAGGACAGATTCTGATGTTCCTGGCTCAGGGACAAATCACTTTCAGACTCCATACTGCTCACTCCTGTTTTGTTTTCTCTCTTTTAACGTTTTTGTACTGCAATGGGCAGGTTCAGAGCTTCTGCTCTTCTGAGACAATTTCAAGAAATCCTCATCAAACATATTTCATCCTCACAAAGATCCTCACACACAGACTCAAGAGTCGTTTCATCTTTCTGACTTGTGTCAAAAACACCTGCAGACTGGTCATTAGTCAGATCAGTTTCTATGCTGTCAGCGCTTCTCACAATGTCATTTTCATCAGACCTATTACTGCTCGTAAAAAGCCGTTTTACTACCAGCGCCTCAGCAGCAGGGTCTGCCTCAGCAACGGCGGAGCTGCCCTCGGCCTCAGCGAGCTTTGCATGAGCGATCGCCATTTCCCCACCAGGAGCCTTGACTGGCACCCGCACTGCATCATCTGCTGGCTGCGTGTTTCTTTTCCTCTCTGGACAGGATTGAATTAAATGCCCTTCTCCACCACAACAAAAACATTTCATGCTCTCAGACGAAGCAAACATGTAACCCCTCTATTTTGAAACTGAGAGACAGGTTTAGCTCACTAGTGGTGTCTTTGAGGATCATAAAAACCTGCCTTCTGTGACACACACAATGTTTAAAGAGCACAGATTTGCACCCCAAAGAGACCATCTTTATGGTAGGCCTGCACAATAAATCGAAAATTTATTGTCATCGCGATATCAGCCTGTGCGATGGGCCCATCGCAAAAGACGGCGTAAACTGCGATAATTGGGTACCTTAAAATGTTTACACACGTGCTTTAAAGAATTTACCAATCAAAGAAACCCGTTTACACATTTGACCAGTCGAATAGAGCCCTTCACGGTGTTAACCAATCAAATGGATTAGAGGCCCACCTCCTACGTACAGTCGTGGCCAAAAGTTTTGAAAATTACATAAATATTGGAAATTTGGAAAAGTTGCTGATTAAGTTTTGATAATAGCAATTTGCATATACTCCAGAATGTTATGAAGAGTGATCAGATGAATTGCATAGTCTTTTGGGATTAAGTTAATTTTCATGGCAAAAAAAAAAACCTTTCCACTGCATTTCATTGCTGTCATCAAAGGACCTGCTGAGATCATTTCAGTAATCGTCTTGTTAACTCAGGTGAGAATGTTGACGAGCACAAGGCTGGAGATCATCATGTCAGGCTGATTGGGTTAGAATGGCCGACCTGACATGTTAAAAGGAGGGTGATGCTTGAAATCATTGTTCTTCCATTGTTAACCATGGTGACCTGCAAAGAAAGGCGTGCAGCCATCATTGTGTTGCATAAAAATGGCTTCACAGGCAAGGATATTGTGGCTACTAAGATTGCACCCAAATCAACAATTTATAGGATCATCAAGAACTTCAAGGAAAGAGGTTCAATTCTTGTTAAGAAGGATTCAGGGTGTCCAAGAAAGTCCAGCAAGCACCAGGATCGTCTCCTAAAGAGGATTCAGCTGCAGGGTCAGAGTGCCACCAGTGCAGAGCGTGCTCAGGAATGGCAGCAGGCAGGTGTGAGCGCATCTGCACGCACAGTGAGGTGAAGACTTTTGGAAGATGGCCTGGTGTCAAGAAGGGCAGCAAAGAAGCCACTTCTATCCAAAAAAACCCATCAGGGACAGATTGATCTTCTGCAGAAAGTATGGTGAATGGACTGCTGAGGACTGGGGCAAAGTCAAATTCTCCGATGAAGCCTCTTTACGATTGTTTGCGGCATCTGGAAAAAGGCTTGTCCGTAGAAGAAAAGGTGAGCGCTACCATCAGTCCTGTGTCCTGCCAACAGTAAAGCATCCTGAGACCATTCATGTGTGGGGTTGCTTCTCGTCCAAGGGAGTGGGCTCACTCACAATTTTGCCCAAAAACACAGCCATGAATAAAGAATGGTACCAAAACACCCTCCAACAGCAACTTCTTCCAACAATCCAACAACAGTTTGGTGAAGAACAATGCATTTTCCAGCACGATGGAGCACCGTGCCATAAGGCAAAAGTGATAACTAAGTGGCTCGGGGAACACAACGTTGAAATTTTGGGTCCATGGCCTGGAAACTCCCCAGATCTTAATCCCATTGAGAGCTTGTGGTCAATCCTCAAGGGGCGGGTGGACAAACAAAAACCCACTAATTCTGACAAACTCCAAGAAGGGATTATGACAGAATGGGTTGCTATCAGTCAGGATTTGGCCCAGAAGTTGACTGAGAGCATGCCCAGTCGAATTGCAGAGGTCCTGAAAAAGAAGGGCCAACACTGCAAATACTGACTCTTTGCATGTAATGTCATGTAATTGTTGATAAAAGCCTTTGAAACGTATGAAGTGCTTGTTATTATATTTCAGTACATCACAGAAACAACTGAAACAAGGATCTAAAAGCAGTTTAGCAGCAAACTTTGTGAATCTAATATTTGTGTCATTCTCAAAACTTTTAGCCACGACTGTAGGTGGGGAGCAAACAACGCTGCAGCAACGAGTCAGAATTGTAATGGCTTAGAGCGAGACGCAAAAACAATAGTACCTTATTTGGAGGTACTTTGGATTTGATAAAGACGATGTTCTCCAAACACAGGTACTTGCCGAACACTCGTGGCAACCACCAAAGGAAACATGACTAATCTCCATCATCATCTTCAATACAACCACAGAGTACTGTCTGAAGAGTTCCAGAAAGATAGGGCTAGCCAAACAAAGGTTGCTAATGTTAAGACAAAGAGCACAGCAGTCCAACAGCCGTCTCTGTATCAGAGTTTTTCAAGTGGAACTCCTTATGAGAAAACGTTGAAGCGGTACAAAGAAATAACAGAGGCCATTACACATTTTTTGGCTAAAGACATGATGCCACAGTAAATAATAAAGTACAAACATACACTACCTACATTGTTCTTAATTGTTGATAATATTAGTCTTTGCCAGTACTACCACAAAGGTAGCCAATTGTTCTTTGGTGTTTCCACAGCAAACAAGTTCTTACCTATAGTTTAATCTAGTAAAGTTTCCTCTACAGTTTTGACTTACATCATAACTACTTGGTGAGTGGTAAAATGATGAACAACTGCATTGAGATAATTTGCAGTATAATTTAAGTTATGTTTATTTAAAACTAATTATAGAGACCGGGAAGGATGTCTTTCAGATTTCAAGCCTCAGAAAATTTTTTATGGGGGCAATGTTTCAATGTTAAAGTGCACTTTGTTGTTACACTGCTAATACAGCAGCTTTCTTTAAATAAAACTGTTGCAGTGAAACGGAAATTATGTATTTGTTGTTTTTTTTTGTTTTGCTATTTATTTTATCGCAAGTCATATCGTTATCGCAATATTGATCACAGTTATCGCACATCGCAGGTTTTCCTAATATCATGCAGCCCTACTTTATGGGTGAAAATAGTTGGCCATGCTGTGACAGCTCCTTGACTAAAGTTTCATTTTTAATAAAAGGAGGTGCATTTGAAATGGTAACCTTTTCAGCAGGGCTAACCAACGGGAGAACAGGTGTGAAAGTGTCGTGAATAATGACACCTCTTTCCATCAAATCATTAACTTTAGGTACCTTATCAAGAAAGATAACAATCGCACCGTTCATACGAGAGGCAGATTTCACACTGTCATAACCCACCACCTCTCCTACAGCTAAAACAGCTTCCTCCACCGAACAGTTCACAGTCAGTATGAGTTTGACAGCATGACAGCGTGTCAGCTTCTCAAACTCTGCACCACCCTCAACAGCAGGCATAGTGCCAAGCCAAGCCGGTAGCAAACAAGCAAACCAACAAACGTGTGTTGACAAAACAATTACACTTGATAGTAAAGATTGAATAAAGGAACTTGAAAACAGAAATCCACTCACTCTGACACTCCCGTCCCTAGCTCCATTCACACCGCCATTCACTGAGAGGGAGAGAGAGAGAGAGAGAGAGACTTTGGCTACATTCACACTGTAGGTCTTAATGCTCAATTCCGATTTTTTGATCAAATCCGATTTTTTTGTCTGGTTGTTCACACTACAAATAAAATGTGACAGCAAACATGCTCTACTGTGAACGGTTCACGGCCTTAAAAGCGGCCCGCATGCACAAAAGAAGACGTCACACACAACGCACTCTGTTGACGGAAGTAAAAATGGTGGCTACAGAGCTAGTAGGTGTTGTTGCAGCAGTCTATCAATTTCTGCACAGTCGTAACCAACAGAATTTTGAAAGATTCATTAGAGAAAGACGGACACTGAGAAAAACGAGAGCCTGTGGCTTTAACAATGGCCTTGTTAAAGCCATTTAACAAGGACTCCCTCTCCAGTTTCCGCCGCCATGCTTTCTCGTTTGTCTTCTCCGGCGCTGATAATTGGCGTCTGTCTTGTGTCAGCGACGTAAAAGACAGATTTAATGCGACATGACCATTCAAACGGCAGTCGCTTTCTAAAACATGAGATATGTATCGGATTCAGTACCACATACGAAAGTGACCCAGATCGGATTTGAAAATATCGGATTTGTGCCGTTCACACTGTCATACCATGACCGGATATGGGTCGCATAGGGTCAAAAAAGTTGTATTTGATGCGCTTTCGCCTGCAGTGTGAACATAGCCTTTGTATATGTAGCCCGGGTATATTTTATGGGGCTAAGTTTTATTTCTAGTTATATATATATATATATATATATATATATATATATATATATATATATATGTATCTGAATAGTTATCTTGTTCATTTTCCTATATTTGTATTATTCATAACTTAGTTATTGTTTATTGTTAATGCTTTATATACTTATTTATATACATATATATATTTAATGGTTTATACCTTGTGTTGGGGGGGGGGGGGGTTCTGTCTCGTTTTTTATGGACATGAAGTCTGCCAATAAAGATTGAATTGAATTGAATTGAATTGAATTTAGGTGCTTTTATTGTGAAAGGGGCCGCGAGAGGAAAAGAAACGAGGGAGAAGGCAGCAGCCACGAGAGATGGGAGGAGAGAAAAGCGTGCGCGAGATGCGGCTAGCGTCTGCAGAGACTTTTTCCCATGGACGACAAGGATAAATCATCCCACGTCGACGGCTGAGTAACAGAGCGTGACTGTGAGGTGGTGCAGCCCGGACTGGTTTGCACTGTTGCCTCGGAATCACCTAGTTAGCGGCGTGCTAACTTGGCTAACCGGAGTTAGCCCTCAAGGCGGACTTCGCTAAGGATCACCGGACCTGTACAGAGCGAGAGGCTACTAACTGCAGAGGCTGACCGATCAGGTTTGCTGCTCGCAAGGAGTAAGTGTGCAGCTGCATGGACTAGGGACGGACCTCTCGGCCTGCTGTGAGTTGTGGAAAGAGACTGAGAGTTCCAGGTAGGAGCACCATTTTGTTTTCTTTTAGGACCGTTGGTTCCTACGCACACAAGCATCGATCCAGGCCTGCACCGAGGGGACTTGGGAAATTGGGGTGTGAGCGAGTGTGTGGGGCCCATTACGGTAACTGTTTAACTGTTGTTATTGTTATAACTTATCATTGCAAGAGACTGTTTACTTTAATGATTTATTGGGTGTTTATCAAGTCATTCAGTAAACCTGCTTGGTTTAAACAGAAGATTGTGTGTCTGGTACTGTTTCTTATCTATAGTTCAGAGTAAGGTAAAAGTGTATCTGTGTGTTATACGTGTGTAAATAAGGGGAGCTTGCACTGAGGGCAACTAAGTAAGTTCAAGGTAACTAGAACTCAGGGCGTACCCGGCTATAGTGGAGTACACAGTCTGGGGCGCTACATATAAGAGGAGCAGAATGAGGAGGAAGGTAGTTCATTGTTGTGTTGTAGGTTTTGAGATTTATGGTGGTAAATTGTTATGAAAAACCACTGTGAGGATTTTCAATGTACTATCAACGAGCATCAAAACAATCAGGTGAGAATGAAGAGAATTACTCTAAAGATGAGATAAAAGCTGAACTTTCTGGAAGGGTTGAGTCCTGTTACATCTGCATCAAACTAACAGCATTTCATAAAGAGAACATCACAGCAACAGTCAGACATGGTGGTGTGATGGTCAGGGCTGCACAATATTTAATAAAAAGCTGCATTTTCTATTCACTCAGGTTGTCTTTCTCTAATAGTAAAATTTGTTTGATGGTCTGAGACATTTAAGTGTGACAAATATGGAAAAAAATGAAATCAGGAATAGGGATGGGTACCGGTGTCCGGTTCCATGATGGCACCGGTTCTGACATAAACGGTAGTAACCAGACCGAAAAGCAGCGCACATTTTGGTGCTTTATTTCGGTGCTTTTTTTTTCCTGAGATGTGATACACTTTAGATTCTAGCCAATCATTTTACGTTTCCGAGGATAGTAGGCGGGGCCAGGTACGTACGTTCTTTTAGAGCAGAGCTACAGATTAAAAATGCCCAAGGCGAAGCGATCAAAAGTCTGGCTGTACTTAACAGCAAAAGATGCAAACTCAGCAGCCTGCAACAAGTGCTTTAAGCTGATACTGTGCAAAGGAGGTAACACCTCGAATCTGATGAAACACCTGGCGACGCATAGCATTTTTTTAAAAGCCGAGAAATGCACCGTATTTGATAGATTGCTGCGAGACCTCACACCGAGCACATCTACTGCGGGTGTGGTGCCTGTTGTCGGACCCGGAGTTAGCAACATCCCCCCAAAACCCGAAGAGGAGAGTCCTGGCCCCTAGCCCTGTCAGCGTAGCAGGGCTAGGGGCGAGTAGCTTAATGTTGTTCGTGTGTAATTTACGTTGAGTAGGCTAACCATGTTATTACATTAATGCATGTAAGGTGAACTAGCAAACACCGTCGTAGTTACATGCGGCTGTCTTCTTGTTTGATGGCAGATACTCCCTTCACCCTGGCCAAAAAGGCTAAAATGACCAAAGAAAAAGTGGAAAACAGCTAAACATGAGAGGTTTTTAGACAAAGTTTGTTTTTTTTCCATTGATTAAGCACTGCTTCCAGCCAAGAGTGATACCATATATGCCCTATAGCTGCAGAAAAGGCTAACATTGTTATCTTTTTACAAAAAAACAGCTGAACATGAGAGGTTTTTGGACCAATTTTGTGTTCTCCATTCTTTAAGCACCGGCACCGTTTCAAAAGTACCAGTTTGGTACTGGTATCGTATAAAACCTAAATGATACCCATCCCTAATCAGGAAGGAGCCAATAGTTTTTCACAGCACTGTATGAACTCAGTGGTCCAACATTTTACTGCCGGTCTTCAGTTCTGTTTCCTGGGTTTTACTTTAGTCTTCTTCTCATCTGTCTGTGTTAGATTTATATTGTTGATTGCCATTTATGCTTAGAAATATTTACTCATATATGCTTAGAAGTATATAATCGATTGTGTAGTGATAGGAGGGTTGATTCTTAATAGTCTGTAACAACTCTGTGTAGCATGAAGAGGGGAGTGTGTTCACTCCTCTTCAGGGTGTTCTGGCATAGATCACACACCTCCTAGGAGAGGTCGTATCTTCTCTTGCTGATATATGGTATAACAAACACACGTATATCTGTTTGAGTCTAAGAGCCTTTTGTTCAGATGTACCGTTAGACTCCTGGCACCAGCTTTGGGGAGTCTTCCTGGGGTCACAGTTTGACCACACACACACACACACACACAAGGTATTCTTTGTTCACATGCATACCTATATAAGATGTCATATGTTAATGAACCTATGCATATTCATGTAACCACAATAAAAGAGCAGTGTTACGGGAGAGCGGACGAGAGCAACTGGGGTCAAGCGAAGGAACGGCGCCTGTCCAGTTCTCTCCCGTGCACGTGAAACATAAAGAATGTTGCCTACTCGGGTCTTGCTTGCTGTGTAATTACATTGCCTTCAACGTTCCAGCGAATAGGTTTAAGCTATAAACCTATCATTAATTGGTCCTTTGACGCCGGAGCCCTGGAGTCGGCATTCACCGAGGAGAGAACCCTGACGTCAGCGAAACGTGAGAATTTGCCGGTGGATTAGCTGTCTGTTTTCTCTCTTCGATGAATGACGATCGGCGGGATCCGAGGCTGATATTACACGCTACGCAACACCGAGTAAGTTTCAAGTCTTTGCCACTGTGTGCGGCGAAGCACGCATTCACTATGTGAGACTGAGTTGAAAGTCTTCATCACTGTGTGCGTTAAAGCGCGTGATCACTGTTATGTAAGTCTTTGCCACTGAGTGCGGCAAAGCGCGCAGCCACTGTGTGAGACTGCGTTGAGAAAATAGGCCTAATTTTTGTTGTTTGTGAGCGAGGATATTTGTTGTTGTTGTGTGAATGCTGCGGAGCAGGCGTGGTCTGTGACACGGTTGTTGTTGTTATCATGGGTTCCTAAGCAACCAAGAGTGCGTCCGAGCGTGACAGACGTTTATGCTGGACTTCGCTCCTGGGAGCGCACAGTATTTTTTTTTTTAAAAAAAAAAGAGTGACGGCTCCTTAGCTGCGCGGGTTCACGCGAGCACGGTCGCGCGGGTTTCACGCGGACCTGAGCCGTGCGGTTAATCGCAGGCTTATAAATGGAAGAGATTAAGTTTTCAGAAAACACAGCAGCCTTGAAGAGCGTGTGGAGAAGGCCAGCCCACATCAGCAGCAGTTAAGCTATGCTCTGGTGAATGGCTTCCCCCACCCCTTGCTGATACAAAATTTTTAGATGATTCTTTAGATTGCCCTGAACAACAACAGCCTGTGCTCCAGACCATTAATTTAACCGGTTGTTAAAAGTAATCTGCATTAAGCTTAAGGTTGCTCAAATTCTGTACAATGACATATGAGATGAAGTAAAATAGATAAATATTTTACCTAATTACGTGCATAGAGGCACTTGACCTATTTGAAAACTGTCATCCTAATATGAGCCATTGTTGAGCTATAGAGTACACCTATGAAAACAACTATTATGCTGAACCCTGTATAAAGCGGCTAAAACTACATGATGGAGAAGCTGAGTTGAATATGAAAATGTAAGTCTTTGCCACTGTGGGCAAAGCACGCAACCACTGTGTGAGGTTGCGTTGCTGTCTCTTCTGGGCTGATGAGCAAGCTACACATTATCAGATCAGGAGCTGGCTGAGAACTCATCAAAGAGAGAGAAACAGAACTATGATAACTCGAGTATGTAGCGTATCCGTGAGTTCAGCTTCTTCTTTCAGATGCGCAGCAGTTTTCCTGCATCTTGATTCATGTGTGTAGAGTGTTCATAGCATCAGCATCATGTTTTTGTTTATTTGTTTTGTTAGGTTGAAAAATAATTAAATGAACTTCTGATCATACTTATGGATCACCATGGCACATATCATCAGCCATATGATTTATTTGTGCAGATGAAAAAAGTGAGTGTGAATGTGCCTGACATCACAGTGTGTGTGTGCGCTGTGTAAAAGTAATTGTCTCCAATTGTGAGAGCGGTGATTCTGCAGGTCACCAGCTAAGAAAGAAAGAGTAAGAAGGAGACAAAATTTACATTATAGATGAAAATAATTATAGGAAAAAGGTTTTGTGTTTATTAGCCAAGAACAACTACAATCTCATTTTCTGCTTTTAAGAAAGGAGAGTTCAAACAACAGAGAGAGAGATGTGTGACAGTTAAGCAGTGATGATAACAATGAAAATGTCTTAGTTTTGTCACTTTCAGATGAAAAGCAGACCTGGATCGATTTTCCACATGCAGCAGTCGGAATAAAGTTATAGTTTAAGATCATTGGAAACGTTCAGGCCAAGTTTCTGGCTAACTTATTTACAGCACCATGTGTCCCTCGACCTCGCAAGCGAGCTTTCACTCCTCCCTGAAGACAAGGAATGCAGTTCCAAAGAGCAATAACATGGCAGATAAGAGACAGCAGAGTCCTGAGCAAGGAGTCCCAGCAAGCAGCAGCAGTGTGGACAAACAGCAGTGGAGAAGAAGAGCAAACCATCATCCTGACTGGATGAAATGGCACTGTGGTTCCAACAAGCTGCAAAGTCACTGTGCTTGTGAAAAGGACTTTTGAGGAGAACTGAGGAGACTGTTGGAGTTTGACATTTGCCACTTTCGGAGTAAAATGGCAAGAAGAGACAGTGGAACACAGGACAAAGCTGAAGAACTGCCGGCTATTGGACTGTTGAAGTGGGAGTGAACAACAGAATGAGAGCAGGAGGTAAGAACACAGAGAGTGCTGTTGTTTAATGTGGGAAATCAAAATTTGGGTTAGCAAACCTGGGGAAAAGAAAACTGACTGCTTAAGTGGGAAAATTGTGAAGGAATCTGAACCACTGCAAAAAGAAACATATACAAAATCACACACACAAGCAGAACATGCATTAACCCTACTAACACAAACACAAGAGAGCTCATGAAGATTAGACAACATCTTGAACATGTGAGTCTGTTTGTCATCTTGTCCAAGTCACTTAGTGTGATGCAAAGATCAGTGGACTCATAGCACGTTAGTTGAAAATGATGATCAATTAATAGCAGAGAAGTGTGTAGGAAAGGCAGCTTTAAGAACATGCCCTGCTGGAGATGCAACTCCAGACATTGATTAAACCTGCCTAATAACACAAACACACATGCAATGAAGATCAGCTTGTTATCTCTCATCAGTGTTAAAATAGTGTAAATTTAACAGACACTTGTTATCAAATGCTGAATTTATCAAATGCTGAATTTATCAAATGCTGACAGTTAACTCTCTATGTTGCAGGACAACAGTTTAATTTTTGTGGGAAAAAAGAAAAGATTCTGGTTTGACCAACCAGTGATCAGACAATAAATTTAGTTGTTAATATAGTAAATTGGGAGATGCTTTCTGCCTGATTGATGCAGCACAAGTAATTTACTGTATGGGGGAAATTCTGTTTCTATGATAATATTTTGAACATGCATTTCTGTTGCCCTGTCAACTTAGTGGGTTAATAGCTGATATGCAAATTGGTTGATGGTTCTTAGATTAATGAAAGGTGATTGAATTCTAGCACGAGTGAATGGGATGTGTTGGAGTTTGTTAGAGTGGAGACTCTAAAACACTGAGTTTCCTGTTGTGATGTGCGAGTGAATCCTGCACCCAGATACAAAACTCTGAATACATAAGAACAAACTTCTTTTGTGAAATGCATGACAACATGTCACATGTTTTATGATGACGGGGAAGAGGGAAAACTAAATAAATTTGTGGCCTAAATGAGTAAAAAGTACAGTCCTGGGGATTAAAATTCATAGCTAATGAGACATGAGGCTTATGTTGTGTGTTGTGTGGCTAATGGTTGGGTTGGTTTGGAATTAATCTAGCTGATGATTTTTCTTTTGTTGTGAAGTTGAGCCTGCCAATTAGTATGATGGTATGATAAATCATGCTAATGGTATGATTTACCCTCCTGAGATGAGGAGCATGTGTCATGACTTAACGAGGCCTTTTTATTTTGATACTTTCACAGTGCACTGAAAGTTTTGTTTGATGATCTCTGTTTGAGCAGATCTGCACGATTACAACAGAAGCGCTATACGACATGTCGTCGAGAAAATTGTTGCAAGTGAGTTTCTCCACATTAAAATGGGCTCAGGAGAAAGTCACTTATCTGGGACAATTAGAAAATAAGTTGCTGTCCAAAAGGATTCAACGAGAAAATCCAGTCTAAATTCTTTTCTTTTGAAATGACGTCATTTTGCTGAGAAGTGGAAATGAAAATGCGACGGTAATTTCCACTATTAGCAAAGAACGAATGAATGAATGCATGAATGAATGAGTGAGAGAAAATAAAATTGACTGACTGGTAAAAGCGGACAGAAGCTGACAGACTGACTGACATCACTGTGCGAAGTTAACCCCCACCTGACAAAGGTGCAGATGAATCTATGTGTGTTTCTTTTTACAGGAGCAGAAAGATGACAACAACATTCGAGGTTGCGTGACGATTTAACCTTTTAAATGCCACTTTCTGTGTCTGTGAATCTATCAGGGGTGTTATTCACTACCTTGTGTTGTTCACGGAGGTAACTGTGAGAAAGTGTGTATACACCTGCGCAGCGCTAACATTTCTACAGCATTACAGTTCTTCATGTGATTTGATCATGTGATTTATACCAGGATAGCTGGTTGATGTTTTCCTACTACAGGATTTCTGGGTTCATGTGTGAAGAAAACTGTGTTTACAGGTTATGAGTTGGTGATGCTGTTACACTGTGTTGTTGGGAAAATGTTAAAGGTTACTTTGATGATATGAATAACATGTGAAACATTCCCTGTGTTGAAACTAGTGTTACTTCTTTCCACAGCTATGGATGGTTAACTTTATGGTCTTTTTATAGCACCTCTGGACCCTGTCAACTTGTGCTTGACCTCCAGGATTGTCCATGTGTGTTGCTAATGTTGTTTTTCTAAGAGTGCATGTAGAGGATTCAGCAGAGACGGACAAGTAACATGAGAAAGCAAATGAGAGATGCAGTGTTTGTGGAATAGTTTAATATGGGGCTCATTAGCTGGCCACTACTGAGCTCCTAGTGATAGCTGAGTGGATTACATTAATGTTAACTGAGTACATGGGATGATCCATGTTTGGGGCGAATTATGCCAATAATTGTAGTTTACTGATTTGAGAAAACCTGCACATGATACTTGTCCTGTTGATGCTGAGTGCTTTATTACTCTTATGATATAATTGTTTATAAGTGTGAAGTTTGATTTCACTTCCAGATCTTGTTTTCCAGGCCATGATGGTGTGTATGATGGCTCCAGGCGGAGCCAGGTTTTAAGCAAACTTATTATGCAAAACACACTAACATCTTTTACTGCAGGGTTATAGGTCCGGGGTGGTGCTGCTCCAGAGGGGGAGACGCCCTGATGTTGCCTGGGACATGATCTAGCTAACCTTTTTCTTTCAGACAGGACTCTAGGTTTGATGAGTTGACTCATGGGAGGGTCCATGCGTCAAGAGGAGGGGTCCAGAATTACATGAATTACATGAAACTATGTTTTCTATGTTTTCTAAACTATGTTTTTATGATTTTTGTGTGATTAACAGTTAGTCAACAGGTATTAAACCTATGCAAGTGCATCCATGTTCAGATGAGACTTTGATGGTCCATAGATGAAGCTCACTGAACTAAAGAATTTGGTTTGATGATGATTGACATGCTTTCCAAGTAGGAGTTTTTCCTCCTAGCAAGGAAATACAGGTGCAGCAGTCAGAGTATTGCTGAAAGGAATCTCCTGAGAAATCTTCAGAGGCCCAGTGAGAAGCAACCCATTCCAGGCATAGCTGACAGTCCAGGCAGTGGTTGAGGTCAAAGGTCGAGCTGTTTGGGGCCCATCATGAGATCAGATTCCACAGCCACAGCAAGGGCCATGAAGCTGCGTTGGAATGAGAGCTGTGCCAAGGGGGCTTTCCAGAGGCCAACAGAGGAGATTGTGGACGACAGACGGGCACCTGAAGGATGAGGGGAGCGTGCCAAGCTCCATCGACAGCGCAGGGGGAGTTCAAGGATGACATCATGATTCTGTGAGAAGCACAGGAGCCAGAAGCTATGGTGGTGATGACAGCAGTTTCCTATGAACATCACCTAATGCTGTGTCACTGTACTGTGCATACGATGGCACACTGAAGACTGCTGGGATCATAACAGCAGTAAGATAACTGGATCCAACACCCTTTCCACAGAGGGTTTTCCTGCAGAGGATGGATAATGGAGGAGTCATATGTATCCCCCTCGCAGGACAGAGGCCTGAAGTGAGGTGATGGGGGTTGGCAGAGGCCATAAAACTAGACTGCTGAAGAGGTCTGCAGCTTTCACGATAGCTGAGACCCATGTTGACAAACGGCAAACTCAACTGGTATGTTTGAATGTCTGTTCTACATACATTTGGACTCTGGTCCTATGGACAGTGATGGAAACAACTGGAAGAGACATTTATGACGCCCTGCAGAACTTAAACCACTCTGCAGAGAGACGTGTGATTTACATGTCTTGCGGAGGAGCACAGCCAAGCTGGAGTGTTTTGAAAATGTTAATTTCTCTTTTGACTGTTGACAATTCATCTGTTTGCTTGTAGGATGCAGTTTACCATTGGGTGAGATAAATGAGAACTTGGATAACTGCTAATACATTTGTCAAACTGTGTACATTGACATATGCTGAGTATAAAAATGTTTGCATTAACACTGACAGACATGAGGTGATCATAACTGGGGACTTTTCTAGCATAATTGTCAAAAGGGGGGAAATGTTAGATTTATATTGTTGATTGCCATTTATGCTTAGAAATATTTACTCATATATGCTTAGAAGTATATAATCGATTGTGTAGTGATAGGAGGTTTGATCCTTAATAGTCTGTAACAACTCTGTGTAGCATGAAGAGGGGAGGGTGTTCACTCCTCTTCAGGGTGTTCTGGCATAGATCACACACCTCCTAGGAGAGGTCGTATCTTCTCTTGCTGATATATGGTATAGCAAACACACGTATATCTGTTTGAGTCTAAGAGCCTTTTGTTCAGATGTACCGTTAGACTCCTGGCACCAGCTTTGGGGAGTCTTCCTGGGGTCACAGTTTGACCACACACACACACATATATACACACACACACACACACACAAGGTATTCTTTGTTCACATGCATACCTATATAAGAGGTCATATGTTAATGAACCTATGCATATTCATGTAACCACAATAAAAGAGCAGTGTTACGGGAGAGCGGACGAGAGCAACTGGGGTCAAGCGAAGGAACGGCGCCTGTCCAGTTCTCTCCCGTGCACGTGAAACATAAAGAATGTTGCCTACTCGTGTCTTGCTTGCTGTGTAATTACATTGCCTTCAACATTCCAGCGAATAGGTTTAAGCTATAAACCTATCAGTCTGCTTGGTTGGATTGATCAACTGTGCACACAGCTCACCATTACTTCAGTAAATACTCTGAATACATCAGTAAATAAGCTCATTCTGTATCTTACAGGAGTTATAAGAGAGCACAAGGACATTTTTATGTGTTTTCTTGTTTCCAAGTGTTGAACCAAACTGGGTTCTAAAGCCCTGTTGGATTTCTGTTCTGATAGCTTTACAAGAGTCAAAGAGTCAAAAGTAAATTTAGTTTTAAAACTGTGGTTTGCATTTTTAAAGGTGGAAAGTTCTAAACATTTGTCTCAGACTGTGAATCAAGTGTGTAGCTGACACACATTTCCTCTCAGTTCTACAGCACTGACCTCCGACATACAGCTGCACTCTTTTCTTCATCAGGACTCTTCCCCTCCTGCTGTAGACGGTGCAGGTGTAGGTGTCGGTGTCTTCTTCTGTGGGGTGTTTCAGGGTCAGACTGAGGTCTCCAGTTTTCAGCAGGTCTTCATTCATCTTCGTTCGGTCTCTGTAAACCTGGTGCTGTTCTTCAGGCTGGTCAGAGTTATCCTCGTACACATGGACCTTCCTGTTTTTTCTGTTCGTCCACTCCACTGTGACGACTTCAGGCAGGTGAACTGTGGCTTTACAGGGCAGCTGGACAGACTCCACCCCTGAATCCACCTCCACCTTTGGGACTGAGAGGACAACAAAGCAACACTGAGCACATTTTCAATGACTGAAATATTCAACATCAAAGTAGTGTCATGTTACGAGTTAAGAAGTCAGTGAAAACAGAAGATTTAAATAAAATATAAATAAACATTTGAGGATAAATGATACGATAACTTTATTGTCCCCTCTGTTGTG
Organism: Oreochromis mossambicus; assembly: GCA_922035795.1. NCBI lineage: Eukaryota > Metazoa > Chordata > Actinopteri > Cichliformes > Cichlidae > Oreochromis > Oreochromis mossambicus. The sequence continues at coordinate 21,182 of CAKLIZ010001098.1, forward strand.
GACTCAAGTACTGACACAGAAGCTGCCTACACAGAGTAAATACACATTAAAGAAAGAAGAAATCATTTTAAAAAATGACTTTGATAATATAATTCTATAATTCCTGTGTCTATCAGACTGTTTCAGCTGTTTTTGTTCAGGTACGATTAATCAGGTTGTTATTATCAGTCAGGTTTATCTGATATATGAAAAAGTCATTTAAAGGTTGTTTCCTGTGTGTTGTGAAAGCTGATTGAGACTCTTGTCTGTGTGGGTATCACATGATAAGTGTGACTTCTGAGTTTATAAGCCAAAGGCCTAAAATGTAAAAACATTAAATTACTTTATTATTTTCAGTTTTTAACCCGTCTAAGCTCAGTATAACAAACACACACAGTGTTATTAAATGCAGCAGCACTGATGTTCCTGTATTTGAATGTATTGGAAAGTAATGCATTACTGTAATCACATTACATTTTTCAGCAATATAATATATTACTGTACTAAATTCAGTAATTACATTACAGTTAAATTATGTCATTACTTATGGCAAGGCAGTGATGAGCATCCAGGCTGCAGCCTCTGTTTATGCCTGCTCATGTTTCTACGGTAGAAACACCACGAGGACCACTTTTTGTGCTGGTTTTCATCTTTGGTTTCGGTTTTGTGTTCATACCTAAACACTAATGTGTGTCCTCATTAGTACAGAGGTTTGTGTTGGTGTGTGGGGCTGTAGCCACAGGTGTAATGTTAAATGATGATTATCAGACAGTGTGTTTCAGATTAGAGTAACATGAAAGTAATGTAACAAGTAGTATAAAATTACTTTCTCCACTGAGTAATTTAGTAATGTACTTCATTACTTTTAAGAAAAGTCAAGTAATGTGTGATATATGACTTTTCTTGAGTAACAGCCTGACACTGCTGATGAGTAGACTGAGGACCAAAGAAAACCTGAAATAGTCTGTCAATAAACTCTTGTGAATAAAGTTTGGATTGAAAGAGACCAAAGTCCCCTCGGATACCTGTCACTGCAGCTGAGAGGGTAAAAGGACTGACGTTTGTGTTTAGAGAGACACAGAGTGCTAAAACAGGGTCTATCTTTGAATGTCTTTGCCAAAAGTAAATCATCTTTAACTATGAAGACATCGTCTTAAGAGTCGCTCTGGGGAGTCCAAAGTCAGAAATTATAACAAGCACCACCAGAGGAGCAACCACTGCCCAACACTCTGGACCCACTAAACACATTTATTGATTTTTAACTTTGACTCTGCTCATTTTTACCCTGTTGGATTATAAATTCAAGAGGATTTGGAACATGAAGATCTATACCAGGTAAGAATATGTTGATTTATTCAGTATTTGAAGGTTCAATTAAAAAAAGCTTCATAGATTCTTTTTAAACAATGTGGGAGTCATACGGTTGTTTTGAGATATCGCTAAAATATCATAGACTGAAACTGGTTTCCATAATATATAAGTTGTCGTTGGCCAAACTAGCTTGAACAGAAGGAGAGAAGTAATATTTCTTAGACAACAGAAAACATTCACACAAATTTTATCTTTCAGTCATTATTTTACAGTTATGCACTTTGTACAGTAATTTATGTACTGTTGAATTTCCAGCTTCTTAAAATATACATTTAAAATATTTGTAATGTAGAGCCAACACTGCTAATTTGTTGTTCTTTGGATTGTTAATATGCGAATTTTGCATAAATAGTAATTAATACTTATTTAAAGTGGGAGTGGTGTGTAACTGCATAATACACAGTGGGTAACTGTAAACTTCTGTATTCTTGTACACATCTGGTTAAATGGTTTGTAACAAAGCAGCAGGTCATTTAATTGTATCACAGGGTGAATTTGTGAAGGTGACATTTTACTGGACTTTACAGTAAAGGTTTTGGGGAATAATGTGTAAGAAATAAGTATGTTTGTATTTGAATTACATGTCAGTCTATTCATTGTCTTATTTCAGATTCCATAAAACACATCCTTTCCATAATGTAAAAAGATAAAAACTCTAAGGGATTCTCCTTGTTTAAAATACTATTTATTTATTTTTTTTACATTTTTTGACAGACTTTTGAGCGCCGTGTACAACATAAGATCGGTTTGATGTCAGTAAGCACAACCAGAATTCACACATAAGGCACACCGGATTATAAGGCGCACTGTCGTTTTTTGAGAAAATAAAATGATTTTAAGTGCGCCTTATAGTGCAGAAAAATACAGTACTTTATGCCCAGTGGCTGAGCATTTCTCCCTGTGTTGTTACTTTGCTAGCCTCACAGTGTTTCTAGGTGCTACTACTTGGTGAGTCAGTCTCTTACTCTGTTGTTGCTTTGCTAGCCTTACAGTTTTTAAAGTGCTACAATATCTGTGACAGGGTCCTGGGGGCTTCAAAGAACCCCCTCCAATAAGAACTATATTGGTTCCTGTTTCTTGCTCTATCACAAACTCTCCACTGCTGGAGTTGATGCCTTAAAGCAGAGCATGAGGATGCTGGCAGATGACAACATCGTCATTATTTGAGAGATGCGGGGAAATGCTTCAGACACTGCCTGTTTGTTCAGGCCACATGTTTGTTCCTGCAGACGAGCAGACCGTGGAATATAATCCACAGGTGAACAAAGTGAGGCAGCAGTTTGCTGATTTCTGCCTTCTGGTAATTGTGGGACTCCAACACGTTAGTCTGTGTCATGATCCTGGGTCATGTTGACCCAGCATTCTTAGTTTTCATGTATTTTTGTATTTTGTTCTTTATTTAGGCCATGGTTCCTGGGTTGTTCTGTTAAGATGTTCCTTATTTGATTTCCCCTTGTGACTTTACCCCCTGTGTGCCCCTCTGTGTATCTGTGAGCCCTCGTTTCCCCTCCTTGTGTTTTATTCCATGTTTTCCCCAGCCCGTTATGTCTGTGCTCTCCCCGTGCTCTCTCTCTCCTCCTGTCTGCGCCTCTGTGTACTTCCTGTTTTACTTTGACAGTCTCCCGTCAGTATGCGTCATGTTGATTATCTGTGTCAGCTGTGCTCCCTGTGTGCTCCCACTTCCCTCGTTAACCCTCTGTGTATTTATGTCCGCTTCTCTCTCGGTTCTGTGTCGTGTTCTCCCTCATTCATGGCCGTGTGTTTCTCTGTGTACTACGCTATAGTTTCCCAGTTTAGTTTGTATGGTTTTGCTCTCCAGCAATCAAGCTGTGAATTTTGAGTTCATTCCTGCCTCCGTGAGTTTGCAATTGGGTCCTCATCCTGCCTGCACACAGCTGCATTATGACAGTCTGTGTGCAGGCAGGGTCCTCATCCTGCCTGCACACAGCTGCATTATGACAGTCTGTGGCCCAACTCATCTTTTCTTTCCAAAAGGCTTTCATAATTATCAGCTTAGTAGTTTGTCGGCTTTCTCGCTGATAAATACTTTGGCAAGAGTTTATTTATATTTGAGTTGCCTTCACCCAAGCATTCATAAATGGCTCTGCTACACTCCACATCAGATGGGTGGAGCAAGACACCAGCTATTCATCCATCCAGCAGTAAACTAAAAGCAATGAATTTAAAATACATTTAAAAAAGGCTGAATTTAAAAAATAAAAAATAAACCGTTTTCTTGATTAATGTAAATATGTCTGTTGACATTTCTATATTAGATAAAGCCTAATGTTTAATAATATGGGTATACAGATGATTAATTGTAACATGATATTTATCCTGTTTTTAGATAAAACATAATATTTTTTCACAGGTTTAGGTACTGATTATAATTTGCAGTGGTTTAAAATTGGCAGGATTGGAACCAAACTTCAGGACTTGGAAGCAGGAGTGGAGTTGACATCAGCTTCATAGCTGGATTTACAGAATAACAACTTAACTAGGAAGGCACTGGGAACTTAACTGGTAAACATCAAACAGCTGGAACCCTAACACAGCTGGAGAAATGATGTGATCACAACAAAGAACAGTGGGAAACACAGACAATATAAACACCAAGAGAATCAGGGAAGAGAGAACACGCCTGGGGAACAAAGCTGGAAATAATCTAAGTGATGAGACAGGGGAAACAAATCTGAACATGATGCACACAAGAAGAGTGACTATCACAATAAAACAGGAAACAGACGGACCTGACACAGGAAGACAGGGGAAACAAACACAGGTGAGACTGAATACATAGAAGGAAGACAGAAAGGAGACAGAGAAAAGATTAAGGAGACAAGAATGAAGACAGAGAGCGAGAGACAAAGGGCGAGGGAGAAAGACACTGGACACGAAAAGGAAATGGCTTCAACTAAACATGGAACTTAGAACAAGGCAAACTCGGGTGTATGAGGATTTAACACACTCAAAAAATACATTATCTTAAAGCTCATTCTATAATTAACTAACAGATCCAGGCAAACACAAAATACAGGGTCACTGACTCGGGACCATGACACTTAAATCCTCATGTTGGGCGAGACTTAAATCTAAAAGGTGAGTGAGCTTTTGTCATGAAGGCCAATTTGGAACAAGACAGACAAGGTGACACTTTCAGAATCACTGACTTTTTTTCTTGAAATACATTTGTACATATCACAAACATATAATATTTATTCATGTGATTCCATTACATGTGAGGCTTTATCTTCTTGTTATAATTATTATTAATTATGTTATATTCTTCTGTGTGTGTCTGTCTATTTAATATCTGGCTTTCTGTTTGACCCTTTGAGTCTTGTGCTTTAGCTTTTCTGTTATAAAACTGTGTAAACTCTGTTTATTTAGTTAAACTTTGCATGCAGACAGCATGTGGAAAAAGACTCTGGTGTTAATTATCACCTTCACTTATCTCAGTGGAGCTGCTCAGTCACCTGCAGACCAGACTGTGTTGTAGTGGACAGCTCCAATGTGGGAATGTAAGAAACTTAACTGGGCTAGAAGAACATGGAGGTGAAAGACACACACAGACACACAACATACCTTTGTTCAGTAACTTCCATAAATACACTCCAAGTGCCACAGTAGCAGCAATAATCATGATAGCCAGGAGACCCCAGGCCTCAGCAGGAAAGATGTACGGCTCTGTAAGAGACCAACAACAGAACGAGGTTTACATGAACACGATTATTCTGATCCAGTCACTGAGTTCCAACAGGTCTGCTGCTCATCAGGTTAAACAGCAAAGTCAACAGGAGTCATCGGCTACGTACCACAGGGCATCAAGCTGGCAGTAGTTAAACCTTTATTTAAAAAGTCAACTCTTGAGATTGATTACATGACAATCTCCAACCTTCCTTTCATATCAAACATCCTTGAAAGAGTAGT
>CAKLIZ010001098.1:41461-52418 GCA_922035795.1 Oreochromis mossambicus
ATGCTTTCCCTGGCCGCTGACTGTAACCATCAAAAGTGAATGACTAAACCTAACCTTAACCTAATTCTAACCCTGAGACTAAAACCACATTTTGAGTCTCAAACATGCCTTCAAGCTTGTGGGGACGTGCATTTGGTCCCCACAAGAATGGTGGCACACCAATTTTCTGTCCTCATAAAGATGTCTAAAAATGTACACACACACACACACACACACACAGCACCAAGTTTCCTTTGGTCACATATGAAATGTGAGTCAGAGCTTCAGCTACACAACAACACACACACAGCAGCTGATTGTAACATGAGCTCATCTGAAAGCCACCAAGAAGAATGGTGTTCAGTCTCTAACATGTTGTCATGTTTCCCTTCGTGCTCCTCAGTGATCTGCACTCAGGGCAACTTGATGACAAACTCAGCTCTGAGTTTTAGGAGCTTTTCTACATTTATGCAAAAGAAAAAAGGGAAATCTCACATTTACAAAAGGATTCAGAGCTTTTGCACAAACACCTGAATCTGAGCTCAGGAGCCTCCCATTTCTCTGGATGCTCGCTGGCATGTTTCTGCACCCTGATTGGATAAAGGTTGTCAGAGTCATCCTCTGCTGACCTGTCAGAGATCAGATCACACAGCAGTAACTGTAACTAAATGATGGACAGACTCCACAGTTCAAATGTCAGTAGTGTGAAATAAGGGGGCGTGTCCTTCCAGCACAAACAGCAGACCACCTTTGCTAAAGTGTGACAGCGTAGCTCAGCTCAGACCTGCTGTACCCTCCGCCATTACCTCAATGCTTTCTACTGTATGGCGTTATTTTTGTGCCACTATTCTGAGCGCACATAAAAAGAAATTTGAGCGCACGTAAAAAAAATTTGCAGGTGCAAGTGTTGCATTTTGAGGAGAAATTTATTGTGAGCGAAGAAAAGCTAAATTTGAGTGAAGAAAATTCATTGCTGCGTGCAAAAAATGTATTTCAGTGTTTGCTATTATCCACACACACACATAATAGCAGCCCATCTCGCTCAGTTTTTGCATTTGCGCTTGCTCGCAATGTGTTGCTTGCGCTCTCAACATTTGTGCCTGTGCGCGCTCAACTCTGCCACAAAACCAGCCAATCACAGACTTGGATGCAAAAAAATCTGATTGGCTGTTTTGGTCTCCAATCAGCTCAAAATGATGAAATGCAATATCCCAGAATCCATTTCGTCCAAAACTCAAACGAGGCAGTGGCGGAGTTTGAAATATTACTGTTTCTGGGTCACAAAATAAACTTTTAAGATATTTTCATGCGAGAATGTTGCTGTGTAAACTTCAAATATCTGCTCGATTTACCAAGACATCACATATTTGCATAAGTGCTCTAACGTTTTCGGAGATGCCGAATGGGGGAGTCTGCCGATGACGGTGATGTCTCTTCGATGACGGCGTCTCATTTTTGGCTAGGGAAGATGCACTCTGAGCCTTCTTCATTACTAAATCTTGGAACTTTGTTAAATTCTACGCTACCATTCGCTTTTTTTCCCACCAAATCTCCGGCGTCTGACGTCACCTACAACATGGGTCGCTTACCTTTTCCCGTCACGTCCGTCACTTGCCTCCCTTCCGTCTCGCCTTCTTCTTTTCAACAGCTTGAGGCTGTCACATCGTTTCAGAGAGATGGGGCCTCGTTTGTCTTTGGTCACATGATATTCTGAAGAACAATACGTGCTTCATTTGGACACGCCCCCTTTGCGCGACAAAGGCCTAGGGGCTTCAGTGTCAGATGTTAGTGATGGTCAAATGAAGTATTGAAGAAAGGGTTCATTACTGGAATCTTGTAATGAACTGCTTCATCATGATTGCCCCACTCTACGGAGCAGAGTTCACACCTTCTGTTTGATATCATGTGACAGTCTGTGTGATATCCGGCTAACACTGTGGTGCTTTGAATATAAATGTCTATTATCTATTTGATAAATAAATAATTTTGATGAATTAACTTTCCTTGTTTAAACATGTGCCATGCTGTATTCTCCCTTTGCTACAATTTTTTATGTTTTTTAATCAATAGATTAAAAAATACATTGTATATAATATTATACAACACAATTTTACAATAGGATGTGTGTCTGTTTGTGCTGTGAGGTCCTCCCCCTCTTTGTGATAATTTAATTAACCAGAGGACAGTTATGTTTATGTATAATATATTATAACTTATATAAATATAATTATATGTATAGTGTGTTTCTATGTAGGTTTTAGACCTGGGGGTAGAATTACTTATGAACTCTTTTTTTTTTTTTTTTTTTCTTATTTCTTCTTTCACTGCAGTTATAGACCCACAGTGCTCATCCAGGTACCTAAGGGTATGGCTAATATTCCAGGTCAGGAATTTTTGGGAGCCTTGTGTGGATATTAGCATTTTATATGCTGAGCTTCAGCCTTAGTTTGAGCATTCCTTTCAGTAATCAGTTATTCCCATGTAAATGGTTTGACCGCTTTGCCAAGGATGACGATGAGAAACATGTGCCAGGCAAGATCCTTGCAGTAGCTTCCAGTCAAATAAAGAAGTGAATTTAAGGCCCTTCTTATTGTCTCAAAGATCTGGGTCCAAAACATGCCAGCAATTTCTTTGTTTAGTGCAAGCGTGCTAGATACCTCAGATCTGCAGAGACTGCTCAGTCAGTGTTGCCCAGAGATCAAACCAGGCACGTGGAAATGCCTTTCAGCAATCTTCTGGTAATCTGCTGTAATTAGCTCCACAAGGAAATCAAAAATGCACCAAATTTAGCAACTTAAACTAAACAAAAGACAATTCTTGTTTTAAGAATTGTAACACAAGTTTTTATGTTGCTTTTACTTACTGTCTGAATTCTAATATAAACTTGTATTTTATAGCTTTTAGGCTTCTTATCTTTTGTCTGTAAAACTCAGTTTTATTAAGATTTTTATGACCCATAAACAAAAAGCATTTGGGAAAATGAAAGACAGGCTGAGACATGCATTACTGTGGATTAAGGTTAAAATGTAATTACAAACATAATTATCACATCTTTTATGTTTTGAATGTATTTCAGAGGGAAAACTCTAAAGCATTTTATATTAGATCATAATGCAGGTTGTAAGCTTTGCAATATGTTACAAAAAGATTCAGCTGCATTGCAAAGGTGACCAAGGTTCACAGATCACAATGAAACATTTAATAAAATGTCTCATATCCATCCTGCAGCATAATCAGTAACAAACTTCCACAAAACATAGTGCAAACGTGCAAAGGTATAAACTGCGTGTGGATATTCTGCAGTTCTTTATATTTGCTTCAATAACTTTGAGTAATTTCATGAAATCCACGGCTTATACTATACACCAACAATGAACTGCATTCAAAATTATTTAAACCCCTCAAAATGCAAAATATTGTGAGAAATCACTTCAGCTAAAGAGATAAAAGATAAGGTTATGGATAGCTCTATAGAGAGAACTTTGAGACCATAATATTGGGCTTTTTAAAAGCAATAAAAATAAACCAAAGTTTTCTCCCAAAAGACAGGCAGTAAAAAGAATTCAACCCGAAAATCAATGTTTTGTGGAGCATAGTTCTGTCTTTATGACCTAAAATAAATCTTTTCGGTATTTTCTCCCAAACTTTAATTTATTTGAAATTCTTGTCCATCTCTTATGAATAAAAAGCATTCAGCCTATTAATATTCTCTGGTTTCCATGGTGTCACTATTTTTTAATCAAATTGGATTCAAATTCAAGATATTGATTTTTGCTATATGTTTGAGATTATCGTCCTTTTAGAAAGTCCAGTGATGACACAGTTATAGTTTACACACTGAAGGCAATACATTCGTCTTCATACTGGTCTGGATTCCTGTCTATATCTATAAAGCTTTCCACATAAAATTCCTGCAGCAGGAAAACTACTACTGCTGATCTGGTACTTTGTTTTGTATAGGGCTCAAATGTTTCCACTTCTGTGCAATAGCAATTATTCTATTAACTGTAACAGTGGTAGTAGTAGCAGCTTTAATAGATGTATTGTCAAGTATTAAATATCTGTTTGTATATTTGTATATAAGTGAGAAATTATTGTTTCATCTAGCAGAATGTAAAGAGTGCTTTGTTGAGTTTTGCTGGCTGATGAGCTGAACTCTTATCTGTCAAATACCTTCCTGGCCTGAAGACAAACTCTCCATCTTGTCAGGCTGAAGGCTTGTAGGCTGTGATCTTCCAGCTGCTTACCGAAATTATTCATTTGTGAGTTACACTCTTATACAGACATCACAGACATGGTGGAATCTAAATGAATAACTGCCAAGTACTGAAAGTAGGTAAATATTTTTTTTTTTACTCAACGAGTCACAGTCAGAGGGAGGACTGAATGTTCCACAATTTGCCAAATGCTTCGTCTTTTTTTTTTTTTGTCTGTCCCATTTGGTTCTTTAGCCATCAGAATTGTTGTCTGAAGACCAACAAGGAAACCAAATGGATTTATTTTGCCAAATGGATCATCATGGCATTGCCGTATTGGTCCATTTGATCAACCTTTGTTGTTATTATTTATTTTATTTTCAGTTGTTACAGATGGGACAGACATGACTGGGGGATAGGAAAGGGAGAAAGAAAGAGAGGAAGGAAAAGAAAAACAGAAGGGAAAAGGGACAGTGAGAAAGGGCACTTACAAAGACAAAGAGAAAGAAAAAAATTCTCCTGGATCACCTGTTGAGAGAAAAAGAAGAGAAAACAAGCAAAAAAAACAAAACAAAGCAACATACTAAACACAACACCATCACGTTAATCTAGCTAAGTGTGAACAGCAGTAAATACTAAATATTGAAAGTTGTTGTGCAGCACGCAGGACAGACAGCGCACAATGTGCTTTGAAGTAGCAGCTAAGAAAGGTGTAGTTTATGTCTACGAACAGTGAACACCCGTGTGTACACCTGTGTGGATCAGCGCGCTTGTATACAGAAGGTTTCCCCATGTAACGGTCTGCTAGAGGGTGTGGAGGGCCATAGCCCCGTCCCCCAGGGCATGAAGCAGGCATGGAGGAGATCCAGGCTCCAGACATCCAGAGGCCCCAGAGTGCGAGAGCCCAAGGAGTACCACCGGAGGGGCATCCGTGCCACCCTCCTGGGAAGGGCTGAGGAGAACTCTTTTTTTATTTAAGAAGAAGCAGAAAGAATCAGGTACAGAAGCAGTCACTGAATGAAGCTTCAGACGTCATTAATCACATGAATCTGTTCAGACGAACCGAACCTCAGCTCAGTGTTTCTGAAGCACTGTGACCTAACATCACACACGTGACATCATCAACCCTCTGGATCTGTAGGGGGAGGTAGTATCAGCGGGAGCTGGGCGATATGGCAGCTTGAACAGGGTAACTTTTACGACCTCTCTGTACCAAAACTTAACTGAAAGCATGATAAACATTAATTTCCTGAATTTGATTCCAGATACATTTGGGGAGAAAACTCTTTAAAGTCACTAGGCTCAATAGTGAACTTAGTTTCAAGAGAATGCCCAAGTCTGTGCATAAAAGACTGAGCAATTCCAGTTCTCCCACAACTTGTTCGCCCACAAAAATATCATGTTCGGGACTCTCTGACCCAGGGACTTATTCTTATTATTACCAATACGTGTAAGCGTGTTTGCAGTTACCCCTCTGCACTCTAAGTCATTTCCTACAATATATCAGTCCGGACAGTCACGCCGAACGAAGCTTTTGACCTTCAGAAGACTGAGTGCCAACTTATTATGAGCACATTTGCAATGTGTGTATGAAAATAATTATAAAACATTCTCAAGCCTAACATTTTCCCTTCTTTCACACGTTTTAACATGTGAAATGCTTCTCACTGGTTCTCGAGAAAAAGTCTGGGAACTTCTGGGTCATTATAATCTTAAATTTTACCATACCTGAATTATTAAACACACTGTCAGGTTTATATTATTGGATTGTCATTTATGCTTAGAAATATTTACTAATATATGCTTAGAGTTTTATAATCAATTGCATATTGATAGGGGTCTGATCCTTAGTAGTCTGCAAAGATTCTGTGTGCCTTCCAGAGTGTTCCGGCATACACACTCACATCCTGGGGTCATGAGAGAGGTCGTACCTTCTTTTATTGTTTTATGGTATGATAAACACATCTATGTCTGTTTTAGTATAAGTGCCTTTTGTTTAGATGAACTGCTGGACTTCCAGGCCAGCAGGTTGAGGGAAGTCATTCACAGGGTCACACCTTGACCCCCACACACACATACCTACACTATGCACAGACTGGTACCCTTTGTTCACGTGTACGCCTATGTAAGACGTCATATGTTAATGAACCTATGCATATTCATGTAACCACAATAAAAAGAGCGCTACAGGGAACCTGGCTGAGAGTCCGACGGAGGTCAAGTGGGCGGAACGACACTTGGCTCCAGTCGGGTCTCCCTCGTGCACGAGCAATACAAAGAACTTTGCCTACTTGCGTCTTGCTTTTGCTGTTGTAGTAGAATTGTCTCGTTCCAGCGAGGGGTTGTGCTAGACAGACCCATCACACACAAATAATGTCATAAAAATGATCATAGAAACCATTGTTTCATGTTAAAACTCAAATTCCCCCTTTTTGACACACCACCATGTGTCAATTCACCGGAACTAGGAAATTAAAAGAAAAGATAAAATTCTCCTCTCGAGTAACTTTGCTCCAGCCCTGCCACCCTGTGCTGGGGAATGAAATCAGTTTAATTATCATGTTAAATCTGTTGTACTCCTGGCTCCGCCCACAGCCTGCATCCACACAACTGCCTAGGAACAAAACCTGTGTGTTAATATGAACTTCACATTTGAAACTCCATTGTTCCCCACTGTCTTTCCCTCACTGACCACAGCAGGGGAACTTATGTCTTGATTCAGCCATGAATCCAGCTCACCTGATTCATCACTGAGCTTTAGTTGTTTACAAAGACATTGAGAGCTCTGTCTTCATATTATTCATATTTTTGAGTTTCAGCTGGCCGGTGGAAACGCGCAAAGCAGGCGGGGTTGTAAAAATTGATCATCCCCAAGACCTCCTGCAACGCTTTAACCGACATGGGACGCAGAAAAGTCGAAACGGCCCGGACCCTGTCTGGCAACGGGACCACAGCAGAAATACGGTGCCCGAGGAAATCCAGGACAGGCAACCCGAACTGGCACTTGGAGGGGTTGATTATAAGGCCGTGCTCTGCCAAACGCTGAAAAACCTGGCGCAGATGGGACTCATGCTGGCTCACCGAGCAGCGATACTTCGTGTCATCAGCCGAGATGCCGCAAAGGGCGAACTGAGCCTCCACGTGCACGAACCACGACGTGGAGCCAAAAGTCCGGCAGCTTCAGCGCCACAGCAAACACAGCTGCAGCAGGAGGCGGAGGACCGGCGGCTGCAGATGCATCCAGAGCGGAGCCGGCATCATCCTCGACCTGTAGCATGTTCGAGTCTGGGGTCACCAATGTGTAGGTAAACAGATGACCAGTGTTGGTCAAGTTACTTGAAAAAAGTAATCAGTAACTAATTACTGATTACTTCCCCCAAAAAGTAATCCCGTTACTTTACTGATTACTTATTTTCAAAAGTAATTAATTACTTAGTTACTTAGTTACTTAGTTACTTTTTAACAACACAATTTACAACCTGAATAGGTGATAAAGCGATAGATCTTTCAGCCCAATTCTACTTTTTCTGCATAATCCATCATACAAAATGTAATCAAATGGAAAAGTCTCCTTTTAAAATTTGTTTATTAGTTTTAATCTTTTAACTTTATGCATCAAGCAAAAATTAAATTATATGCAACATTCTCTGACTGGAAGAAATTTGTTTAACATTTAAACCTATTTTCTGCACATTCCAGCACATAAAATAAAATATTTTTTGTGTTTACACTCAGTCTTTCAAATAGATGCAAGTAAAACACAGCAGAAAATGAATAAAGTCAAAGACTAGTTGCTCTATTTTCACCTGTGAAGCAGGACTGGGGTAGGCGGAGGTTTACCCTGGTGCAGGTGTGCCGCAGCGGTCAGTGGAAGAATCCGCGAGTTTCTCTGTGAATTTCCCATTGCGTCGTAGCGCACTCGGCGCTTGCTTGGAAGTTAAGGTTTTTTTTTTTCGCTGTATAAAGAAGTTTTCTTCCCACGCACAACGGACACTAATGTTTTTGTCACTTTTTATGGAATCAAACTCAAAGTAAGGTCAGTACTTCCACGCTTTAAACGCTGCACGCTCATACTCTCTCCCGAACTTGATATATGTTGATCTGCAGACAGCTGTTGTCACAAACGTCGCACTCGCTTACGTCACTGTCATGAGACATTCTCGCAAAAAACTCACGGTTTTAGTAACGCAGTAACGCAGCGTTCCTACGGAAAGTAACGGTAATCTAATTACCGTTTTTGCAATGGTAATCCCTTACATTACTGGTTACTTGAAAAAAGTAATCGGATTACAGTAACGTGTTACTTGTAACGCGTTACTGCCCATCTCTGCAGATGACACAGAGCTATTAGTTCTCACTCCTGCTTTATTCCTCTTCTCACATCAGCTGACACTGGGTGTGAGTGGAGCCCTCTAGTGGTCTGCCACACTTCCAGCATTTCTGATGGGATCATGTCTTCATCAGAGACGTGAAACTTTCAGAAAAACTCACTGAAGCTTTTTTAAAAGTTACAAACCAATCACATCTAGTCACGACCACATAAGCACATCGACCCTACAGACCAGATGTGGTTATGATGGATCTATCATAGTTTGAATAAACTACAGCAGTGTGGTGTTTGTGACGTAGAGGAGCAGAAACCAGCGTTTTTGTTCATGTTTCATCTGCTCTGATCGTTCACTGCAGGAAGCTTCACCAAGTGCATTCTGGGTAAACTTTGAAGACTCCTGTCAGCAGATGGGACAGATGAAAGGTCTGCTTTTCACCTCCATCAGACACCAGGATCATCTTCAGCTGTGTCATTTTTAAAAATACAATAATATTAATAATATGAATTTACTGAGTAAGAATTATTTTATAGTTTATATGGAGGTGTACATGTCATCATTTGGAGGTCACTGTGATTGGCTGAAGGTTGGAAGATGACATCAGCTGACAAAGACGCTCTCTTTGCTCAAAGTGAACATTAGCTCGGCCTTCCCCAGCGCATTCACCAAGGTGAAGGGGAGGCACTCCCCCCCTACCCTTCTGGCTGCCTGTGCCTCAGTTTTATTCCGCAACCTTGACATACTCTCATAACGCATACATATATGGCCTTGGGGGTGGGCATGTTATACAGCGTCCCGACGACGGTCTGTGTATTCAAACCCACCTGTGGCGCTGGTGTCCTGCATTTAAAACCCTCAATTTTAAATGCATATACACACTGAGGGTTTTCGGGAGGAGCTGTGCTGATGATCCACTTGGTAAAGTAAATCCACTGGGCATCTTTCTTGGCCTTCAGAAAGCAATTCTGAAAAAAAGAAGAAGCTAAAAACTGTCACAGGCCTGTTAAGCTTGTGTTGTCGTGTCTAAGTCTGCATGTTTCCTGTTTTATTTTGAAAAGGGTCTTCTGTTCTGTGTTCATGTGGTTAGTTTTACTCTTTCCTGTGCATCATTATGTTTATCCTAGTCAGCTGTTTCCTCATGTGTCTCCACTTCCCCTGATCACCTCATGTGTGTATTTAAGTCCTCTGTTTTCTGAATGTCATTGTCAGGTCGTCTGTTATCCCCACCATTGTCTTAGTCATTGTCATAGTCTCAGTCATAGCGCTTCATAGTGTTTGTTTCTCAGTGTTTTTTAGTTTGCTTAGGGTTACATGTTTAACTCCTGCTATCATCCAAATAAAGGATCGCTTTTGTTTAAACCTGCAACTCTTCGTCCACATCTGCTTTTGGGTCCTGTTTCAAAAAACACACCAGCGCACCCCGCCGTGACAAAAAACACTAAAATAATGTTTAATTTCACGACTACTCAAAACTGCAAACAACATTTCAAGACACAGTTTCAATAAGGAAGGAAACAAAGGAAAGGAAACAAGGAAAACAAATGCCATTAGGGGAAAAGTTCAGGCTAAGGAGACTTTTAGATGTGTTCCTCTTCTTGTTGCTCTTTTTAGGAGATTAGATGTGAAAAGTCAGTTTTTATTGTGACTTTATTTTATATTTTATCTCATTTAGTCCTTTTATAGCTCTTTTAATGCAATCCTGGGTCATTTGAGGACATTTCAAAGGGATCAGATGTGATTTGTTGTCCTCTGAGCCTGTTTGGTGTTTGAAACGTTAAAATACCACAGAAATGGGAAACATGATGCTCTCAGTTTAGTCAAGAAGCCGGATATGTAAATAAAGCCCTTGGTGTGCCACATACAAAGATAAGACATGTTTCACACTTTAGTTTGTTGACAGCTTATTAAACAGTACGAGTCACTGTGCCAGTGTAATTATGAGCCTCAACATAGAGCACTATCAAACATCGCTGATTAACCTTAAACGCATGTTAGAAGTTAGTTTGTGCCCAGTGTGCATGTTTCATGAGTGCTGTGATAACTCTGTGTGTGCGTTTATTGAAATGGCTTTAAGATGCTTTGTTTCACTTTATTGGCAGCAGTGTTGTGACTGCACGAGCTGTGACTGAAAGGATCAGGCTGAAGGTACAAACGCCATCCGTGAGCTTCCTCTGAAGGGCGTCTGGGAGAGGCGTCCGACTGGGAGGAGACCCCGGGGCGGACCCAGGACACGTTGGAGAGATTCAGTCTGTCGACTCATCGGGGAACGCCTCAGCGTCCCAGAAGAGCTGGAGGACGAGGAAAGAGGTGTGAGCGTGTGCGCTGAGACCGCCGCCCCCGTGAGCCCGACCGGGACGAGCAGGTGTATGAAGAGGGGCGGGGCTTAGTGAGGCTCTCTGAGTGGATGTGATTGGCGTTTTACAGCCACAGCACCCTGAGCAGCCCCGATCTGAC
>CAKLIZ010001099.1:0-52401 GCA_922035795.1 Oreochromis mossambicus
TCATAAAGAATTAAACATGCTGGGTCAGGGGACCCAGGACCCTGACAACATGTGTCAAAGTCAAGGCCCGCGGGCCACTGCCGGCCCGGCGTACATTTATATCCGGCCCGCGAGATCATTTTATATAGATTTATTATTATTGTTATGCATGGCCCGGCGATATGAGGTACTAATAATATACAAACTAAAGATCCCATAATGCAGTGCTGCAGCCTCCTTGCTGAACGCTAGGCTACCCTGGAGCATTCCAGCATCAATTAAGTCAAACTTCTGTTACCTAGCCGCTCACAATGGCGAAGAGAAAAGTTCATTCTGAAAACAGAGCCTTTCAGCACCGGCGGCGGGAGGCTGAATATATGTTTACAGATATTGCTGGTAAACCTGTATCTTATTTGTGGAGCTAATGTGGCTGTAATTAAGGAATTTAATTTAAGATGGCACTACGAGTCAAAACATAAGCTGAAAAAACGAAATGCAGAGCAGAAACTACAGAAAGTAGAAGAGCTAAAGAAGAATCTGACATTTCAGCAGATGATTTTCACCAGAGCAAAATCACAAAGTGAAGCTGTTGTGAAAGCAAGTTTTATCGTAGCAGAGGAGACAGCCAAATCAGCCCAGCTATTTACCGAGGGAGAGTTTCTGAAGAGCTGCATTATGAAGGTGTGCAACGTCTTGTGTCTAGACAAAACGCAGATTTTGGCAAATGTGAGCCTGAGGAGAAATACGATTGCTGATCGGGTTTGTGAGATGGTCACTGATTTAAGAACGCAGTTGTGTGAAAGAAGCAAAAACTTTATTGCATACTCTCTTGCTGTGGATGAAAGTACAGACACGATGGACACAGCTGACCATCTTCATCCGTGGAGAGGAAATATTGGAAATTAAATCAATGCACGGGACAACGACAGGAAAAGACATTTTTGAAAATGTATTTCAAAGTGTAACAGACACGAAACTGCCCGGTGACAACAGACGGAGCGCTGGTGTTGTGCAGGATGTAGGATCTAGTAAAGATGCAGGAGGAAAACTGTACCGGTGAGTTAACAGCATATCACTGCATCACACACCAGGAAACGCTGTGTGGTAAAGCCCTAAAAATGGAGCATATAATGATCACCGTAACGCAGACCGTACATTTTATCTGAGCTAAAGGTTTAAATTACTGTCATATTCAGTCTTTTATGTGGGAAATAGATTCAGAATTTGCCGACATTTCTCATCATACAGAGGTCCGTTGGCTGAGTTGGGGAAAAGTTCTCAATAGAGTTTTTGAGCTCAGCAAGGAAATCTGTCAGTTCATGGACATGGCATGTATAATGCGGTGAAGGCATTTCAAGTGAAGCTGTCACAAATGTACCAGTGCAACTTGCCTCACTTTCCCTGTTGCCAAGTAATGTTGAACAAAGTCGGCGCACTTTGCTCCGTCTACATGCGGCTCGAACCTTGTGTATGCTATGGTGGCAGATTTCTTTTTTCATATATTAATCACATATTTAATTATATCACATTAGTTATAATAATATCACTTGCTCACTTTACTATAGTAATAGCACTCCCGTCACTAGTTTACATGCATGTGGAAAATTAACACAGTGATGCCATTGTAATGGGAGACATTAAACAGATAGTGAGACTTCTTCTGCTTATCAGGGATGTAAATCCTTAGGTGAAGGCTAAGCAGAAAACAAGGTCATAATTCTCTCTGGGCGGAAGGAGGTATAGCCCCCCGTGAGAGGGGCCAACATGTAAGAGTTTGTGAATGTTCTTTGTCTGTGTGTCTGTATACAAGATGTAAGGGCGGTGGCTACAATTGAGAGATGGTCCTGGTGTTTCACTGGGATGCTCTTTCCACATTGCAATGTGTTTATTAAACCCACTTCAAATCAAGCTCACTGGGTGTGTTGCAGGTTATTGTTAAAATTTCCATAACAGTCCTTTCATTTATTTTTTTTTCTGGGGTTTTGGCAGCATGTTCATATTTCTAACTTGCATAATTTTGACAGGATATATTTTTATGGAGAGCCAAATATTAAACGTTAAAGTTTATTTTTTTAAATTTATTTATTCTGGAATAATATTTCTGTCTGTTTTTATTCATATTTAGGTTTAAAAACATTGTTTTAGTGTGTTTAAAAAATGTTTATCTTGTTTGGCCCACGACCTAAAGTGTGCCTTGAGTTTTGGCCTCCCTGCTTTAGAGGGTCACCAGTTTAAAACTCAGACATTTATGACTGATTCTGGTGAGTCTCCTTCTCTGTTCCATTTCCTCTCTAGACTTCCTGTTCCTAGGAGGGAGTTGATTGGCTGGACATCCTTTTCGCCTTTCTTTAGTTCTTTGGGTGCTAATCAAAGAGGAAAACACACAAGTCATGTGATGTGACATAAGGAGCGCTCTGATTGGTTGCGATTGACAAACTATGGTGCTATTTGCAAGCTTAGCTTTGCAGTGCCAAAATGATCTCTTAAAAAGGGATGAGACGCTCCACACTGACGTTTCCACACTTTGGAGCATCTGAAGTGCAGATGTTTGGAAACGCTGCTCCAACGTGTGGTTCAAACACTCAGATCAGGTGACCTCAGCTGCCACAGGTGGCATACCTGCTACTTCCAGGCATCACCAGGCTCAGGAATTCCCATTTTTGATTGGCTGGTCTTTTGGACTGGGTCTTGTAATGACTGAATGATGCTTTTATAGCACTGCTTCAGTTTATTCCACACACATTCAGTCCTATCAGCAGGGAGAGAGCCACATACTGTCTGTAACATCATTAGAAGATCTCAGTAAAAACACCACCTCTGTTTCAAGGACTAAATCAAATAGGCACCAGTTTTCAGCTCAACTTTATTTATATAGCGCCAAATCACAACAAAAGTCGCCTCAATGCGCTTTATATTGTACAGTAGATACAGAGAAAAACCTAACAATCATATGACCCCCTATGGGCAAGAACTTTGGCGACAGTGGGAAGGAAAAACTCCCTTTTAACAGGAAGAAACCTCCGGCAGAACCAGGCTCACGGAGGGGCGGGGCCATCTGCTGTGATTGGTTGGGGTGAGAGAAGGAAAACAGGATAAAGACATGCTGTGGAAGAGAGACAGAGATTACTAACAGATATGATTCGATGCAGAGGTCTATTAACACATAGTGAGTGAGAAAGGTGACTGGAAAGGAAAAACTCAATGCATCATGGGAATCCCCGGCAGCCTACGTTTATTGCAGCATAACTAAGGGAGGATTCAGGGTCACCTGGTCCAGCCTTAACTATATGCTTTAGCAAAAAGGAAAGTTTGAAGCCTAATCTTGAAAGTAGAGATAGTGTCTGTCTCCCGAATCCAAACTGGACGCTGGTTCCACAGAAGAGGGGCCTGAAAACTGAAGGCTCTGCCTCCCATTCTACAAGGTGGGCCATTTATATGGATACACTGTAATAACATGGGAATGGTTGGTGATATTAAAGTCTTGTTTGTGGCACATTAGTATATGTGAGGGGGCAAACTCCTCAAGATGGGTGGTGACCATGGTGACCATTTAGAAGTCAGCCATCTTGAATACAACTTTTTGTTCTTTCAATAGGAAGAGGGCCATGTGACACTGAAGGCATAAGAATGTGAGAAACGCTCAGACACTTCGAGATCAGGCAGACACCCTCCCGCGCTCATCTCCCCTACGGATGGTTTATGCTCATAAAGTGTTGAATTGTATGGAATAAAATGATTGTTGATTGAGCATTTATACATCGAGTTTTGTCCTTCCTTCAGCCCAAAGATTAAAAGAACTGAAGATTTTCTTTGTGGTGGCATGACCTGTTGGTTGCTTTAATGATGTCTCATGCAGTGTCAGCAGTTTGTTTTAGTCGTTCTTTGGCTCAAACCAGCAACATGTTTTTTACCTTAAGGATCCATGCCCAGTGTTGGGAAGGTTACTTTTAAAATGTATCCCATTACAGAATACTGAATACATGCCCCAAAATGTATTCTGTGACGTATTCTGTTACGTTACTCAATGAGAGTAACGTATTCTGAATACTTTGGATTACTTAATATATTATCATGCTGTTTACAACTACCTGAATGTACTATTGCTGTGATTTATTACTGATACTGAAGGTCTGCGGCTCCGAACAGTAGTAAAGGGACCTCTGGCTAATACGGTGGGTTCCATGTCGGGCTGGTAGCCGAAAACTAGCTTTACTTTGTTGTCTGGGTCAACTTTGCTTGCCAGAGACAGAGAGAGGCGTTGAAAGACTGCTCCAACGGAACTTATTTACACGAACACAGTGTACAGTTCAGTCTTAATAGCTTACTTACAAATGGGCTCGTCAGGCACTCTTCTTGGCTGCAGTGGTTATTATTATATTTACATGCTTCCAGCTCCGGTTTTTGCTCCGTGACAGCTCGGACTTTTCCTTTCTCTCCCTCCCTCGCTCACAGACACATAACGTGTATGGCAGTCCATTCTCGCTGCAGCACGGACTACACTGCCCATGATGCTACATTCTTTAGGGCCATGCCTGTAGCATTCTGCCTTTTAGCTTAGCACAACAACAACAACAAAAAAGCGCTCTCTCACCCAGGAAACACGCAGAGAGAGAGCGCGTCACCCTGTAACCATGGCAACCGTAACGCTGCCGCCTGGAACAACATTACGTACCTGTCAAACAAACCCAAACAGTCCTGACCCGCGACAATATGAAACAGGGAAGTACCGCCGTGTAATCCATTTATTTCAACAAAGTAACTGTATTCTGAATACCACCTTTTTAAACGGTAACTGTAACGGAATACAGTTACTCATATTTTATATTCTAAATACGTAACGGCGGTACATGTATTCCGTTACTCCCCAACACTGTCCATGCCACAGCTTTCTTCAGGCATATCCATGAGGAGTAGTGTTCTATCAACTGCTGCAGTACATCCGTTCCTTTATTTAATGCAAAGGTGCTGATGGACACATTTCTTTTTATCTCCGGGTATGCTGGGTTAACAGCTTCTAGATGATCAAGATTCTTTGGCCAACTGTTGTTTGGTGCAGTTAACATGTGCATCGCTCCTACTCTCGTCTGGATTATTTTTTGGTCAGCAGCTCACTGCTGAGTGACATTTCAGACACTGAGATTCACCCTATAGCTGTAAGCGATCATGCTCCTGTATCTTTAACACTAATGCACAAGAATAATACTACACCAAGTAAAAACTGGAGATTTAAAACATCACTGCTTAAAGATGAAGACTTTATTAAATATTTTAAAAAAGAGTGGACTTCATATTTAGACTTTAATGACACTCCCGGAACATCAGCTTCTGTTTTATGGGAAGCAGGGAAAGCTGTGATGAGAGGTAAAATAATTTCTTTCTCATCACATAAAAAGAAAAAAGAAAACAAAAATATTCAGGAATTAGAAAAAACCATCAAATCACTAGAAGAAGCCTACGCGTCCCACCAAGATCAGGAAACATTGAACAAAATACGCAAAACAAAACTAGAATTAAATGAGATAATTGATTTAAAAAAAACAAAATTCTTAGTACAAAGACTACGCTTACAAAATTATGAACATAGTAATAAATCCGGCCAATTTCTAGCAAACCAGCTAAAAATAAATAAATAAAAAACAACTATATGTGCTGTTCAAGATTCATCTGGGAACACAATATATGAACCGAAACAAATAAACAACATTTTCAGGGATTTCTATAAAAGATTGTATTCACCACAAATAAACCCATCTAAAAAGGAAATTGATCAGTTTTTAGACAACATAACTCTCCCAAAATTATTAGACACTCAAGCAATGGCATTGGATTTGCCACTGACACCAGGTGAACTCCAGGAAGCCCTGATAAGTATGCCCAATAATAAGGCTCCAGGTCCAGATGGCTTTCCTGCAGAATGCTACAAAGAATTCTGGACGATTCTAGCACCAGTTTTTTACAGAACGTTGTTGGAAATCAAAGAAAATGGCAGACTTCCAGCAAATATGAATTCTGCAAACATTAATCTCCTGCTAAAACCAGGCAAAGACCCTGTATATCCCTCAAGCTATCGTCCAATATCCCTTATAAATGTAGACCTCAAAATAATCTGCAAAGCTCTCTCGAAGAGACTAGAGAAAATAACCCCCCTCTTAATTCATCCTGACCAAACTGGTTTCATAAAAGGTAGGCACTCATCAACAAATACACGTGGATTACTTAATTTGATAGACTACTCATACAGTAAAAACCTGGAAACTACAATATTATCTTTAGATGCAGAAAAAGCGTTTGACAGAGTTAACTGGAAATTACTATTTGCAACTTTACACAAATTTGGTTTTGGATCCTCTTTCATCAACTGGTTAAAAATATTATATAATTCCCCAACAGCTTGTGTCAGAACGAATGACCAGACATCCTCCAGCTTCTGTCTCCTGAGGGGCACCAGGCAGGGATGCCCACTCTCCCCTTCACTGTTTGCAATTTTTATCAAACCACTAGCAGCAGCAATTAGACAGAATTTAGTAATTAAGGGCATAAAATGCAAGAACGTGGAACATAAAATCAGCCTTTATGCAGATGATGTGTTACTCTTTCTCCAAAATTCACAAACCAATATCTCTGGGGTGATTGAATTGATAAACTCTTTTGCAAGAATATGAGATTACTCAATTAACTGGTCAAAATCTACAGTCCTTCCGATTAATTGCTCCTTCCATAATTCTTCTTCTACACCACTGCGGGAAATATAAAATATTTAGGTATTAATGTTTCTCCCAAGCTTGCAGATCTAACTAAATTAAACTATATCCCACTTTTAAAGAAAGTAGAAGGTGATCTGGCTAGGTGGAAATGTCTACCCATATCACTCATGGGAAGGGTTGCCGCTATAAAAATGATGGTATTACCAAAAATAAATTATTTATTCTCAATGATCCCAACTAAACCGCCGCAAGATTGGTTCAGATCTCTAGATTCATATATGTCCAAATTCCTTTGGAAAAATAAGCCCCCACGTATAAGCTTAAAAACACTACAAAAGACCAAGGATAAAGGAGGATTAGAACTACCTAACTTTCAGCACTACTTCTTAGCCAACAGGCTTCAGTTTATCTCAGGATGGCAAAATCATACCCTCTTAGATGAACCTTGGCTAGATGTAGAACAAGCACTTTGCAATAATCTAGAGATTTCAGATCTACCATTTATCAGCTCAAACATCCAACGACATGAATGCTTCAAAAGCGTCAACATCAGCTCTTCTCTGACAGCATGGTGGGAGTTTCTGAAGTTGACAGAGTCTTCATTAATCCCATGCAAATGTACACCTATCTGGAACAACCCTGACATATTACAAAACAATAATATGATAAACTTTTAAGATCGGAGTGGTAAAGGAATCAAATATTTAGAACATATACTAGAAGGAACATAATTTATTTCATTTGACAGACTAGTTACACAATATGGGATCAACAAGAAAAGATTTTTAGAGTATCAACAAATTAAATCCATAGTAAAAAAGAAATTTAAACCGGGTCAAGTTGAACTACAAACACCACAAAGTGTGGTTTAATTTCTTACTCTTAAAACCCCCAAATTACTATCCAAAATATACAGAATGCTTTCTAAAACAGATGAATCAATATCACTTCCTATTGCAAAATGGGAAGCGGATTTATCAGTTAACTTGGACCAAAACTTCTGGTCTCAGATTTGCTTAAAAACCTTTCATCTAATTAGAAATCCCAGTCTTCAATTAATTCAATACAAAATACTACATAGAGTGCACTATACAGGTCATCGGATGTTCAAGATGGGCTTTACGTCTACCAACAACTGCTCACACTGCCAAACCAATTCACCGGACAATTATATCCACGCTCTTTGGTTCTGTCCACCAGTTCAGAAGTTTTGGCGCGAGATATGTGAAGACTTATCAAAGTGTCTGAAATGTAACATTCCAACTTCCCCTTTAGTGTGTTTGTTGAGCAGCTTAGATAATGTCACTACAGAAAAGAATATAGCTCATATGGTTTTCACTGCCCTATGCATAGCCAAGAAAACAGTCCTCATGAACTGGAAAAATAAAAATAATCTTAATTCTAACCAATATAGAAATTATCTATTAGATTAACTTAGTCTTGATACGGCCTCTGCCACCACATCAGATCAATTGCTCTGGGCTCCTTTGATCAGCTCCATCACCTAGTGGGGGTGGGGGGTCATAGTTTGGTCCCGCCTTCACTGTTGTGATTAGTGTGGGGGTAAGGACGGGCTTAGGGCATTGGGGGGTTCCCCAGGAGCATTTTCCTTGGGGGGCTCAACCAGGGGTAGCGGTCATGGCCAATTAGGGGCTCTGTTGGCTCTTAGGTGACGGTTTCCTCGTGGCTGCGTGCAGCGGGGCTAGGGGAGGGTCTGTGCTGACGGACGTGGGTTACTGACCTGGTAGCCTGGCTGCCCCTGGATGGGTCCGGGACGGGCGTGAGGTTCTGGGGGAGCTCTGTCTCTGGGCTGGGACCCTAGCTGGGCCTCGAGGGCTTGGGTCCTGGTTGGTGTGTTGCCGGGGTTGTGGGCGGGTGGGTGTATGGGGGCCCAGTCCTGGCACGGGGTGCCGCCTGTGCATCGAACCACCTGGGGGACTCTTCGACTGGTGGGGGGGGTTGTCACATCCTGCAGGAGCCTTCCTCTCTTCAGGAACTCTCTCTGCAGGAGGGGGAGATACAGGAGAGGTGGAGGAAGATCTCAGCCTGGGCGTCTATTGTCTTGTGTAGTCTGGAAGATGAGTGGATGATGGGGTGGGTGCAGTTTTCTCTGTGGTGGGGTCAGGTGGACTGTCCCGGGCTCTGTGGGGCCGGGCGGCGCTGCTGCGCTGGGCCCCGGTCTGGATGGGCCTGGGCCCCCCCTTTCCCTGGCGGGTTGCAGAGTATGGGGGTGCCTACTGGGGTCAGCGGGGGAACTGACCCCAGGGAGGGGTCACTTGCCCCTCCCTTCCTTCCCTCCCCATCTCCAGCTGCCTCCCTCTTCCCGCTCCACCACAATCACCCACACATGCAGGGCCTTGGGGTAGGGGTGTGTCACCAGGGTGCAGAGGAGACATCCCCCCCCTCTGTCCCCTTCTGGCTGCCTCTGCCTCAATTTTATCCCACAACTTAGACATTCACATTACTCACACTCTCATTACACATACATATAGGATCTTGGGGGTGGGCACGCTACACGGATTCCAATCACCACCAGGGTGTACACCTCACCCCGGCGTCGCTGCCCACCTCTCAATTTTAAATACACGTAGACATTGAGGGCTAGCAGGAGGGGCTATACGCTTACCTGCTGCTCTGGCAGGTAGCTCCATGCCCTCCTGGGTTTTAAATGCACCTTAGAACACACATACATCAACACTACATATGAGCGGGTGGAGGGAGGTTTGGAGTCTTCCTACACCCCCGTTCTCTGCGGCCTGCTGGAGCGGGGGGGCTAGGAGGAGGAGTTGGCCGTCCGACTGGGGTCTGGAATGTGGGGCCTCCCTGCTGCTGCGGAGTCGGGGCGGTCTGCTTCTCCCCACCGCAGGGAAAAGGGTAACACCACCTGGGTCTGGGCGCAGTTTCCCCCTCCAGGGGCAGGGGTACCTAGACCCGGGGCCTAGAGTACGCTTGGGGAGTGTGATTGTGTGTACAGTGTCTCTCTATGTCTGTCTCCACGTTGGGTGAGTGTTGAGAGCATGAGGGTGGGAATGGATGTTTGTATCTGTGTGTGCCTGTATGTCTGTGTCTATATGTCAGGTTGGGTATCAGACCCCACCTCTCTGGGGACATCTCAGGCCCTCCAAGGTTTGGAGGCCCATCTCCCCCCACCACTTCCCCTGCCGGTGGCAGACGCCCTCAGACATCGGTGCATTGGTGGTTCTTTGTGTCCGGGGGTGGGCGCCCAGGTACCCACCGGCTCACTCCTTGGCGGCTGCTTATCGGGGCATGGAGCCTGGGGCTCGCTCGGGCCACTTCGGGGATGGGGTGCCCTCGGCCTCTCGGCCCGGGGCTCGGTCACTCAGGCACAGCTGGCTGCCGGCGGAGCTCACGGGCACGTCACTGCAACCCCCCCTGGTTTCTGCTCCGCGGCTGCTGAGTGACCCCTCATCTGGGACTCTCCTCAGCTCTTTCTGGGATAGTGGCGCGGCTGCCCCTCTGTTGGTCTTCCTTGGTCTCTTGTGTTCTGGGGGCCTCTGGATGTCTGGAGTTTTGATCTCCTCCATACCTGCTTCATGCCCTGGAGGTCGGGGCAGTGGCCCCCCACACCCTCTAGCAGATCATTACATGAAGGAACCTTTTAAAAACAAGCGCGTTCATGCTCACAGGTGTACACACGGGTGATCACACACACAAACTACACCCTTTTGGACTCCTACCTCAAAGCACACTGTGCGCTGTCGTTCTCACGTGCTGCACCATAATGTTTAATATTTAGTATTTACTGTCATATTCCCATATATCATTGTGATCTTGTTTATTACTCTCGTCTTCTTCTGCTTGCTTTCTTTTTTCTTTCTCAACAGGTGATCCAGGTGATCGATATGTATTTTTTTTGTCTGCTTATTCTGTTGGTTTTTGGTTTTTGCCCTTTCCCCCCGTCCCTCTTCTCAGGTTTCTTTTTTTTTCTTTCCCTCTTTCTTTCTCCCCTTTCTTTCCACCAGTCAAGTCTGTCCCGTATTCAGCAAGTGAAAATAAAATAAACAATAAAAGGTGAATCAGATGGACCATTATGGCAAGGCTGGGATGGTCCATTTGGTTAAGTAAATCCGTTGGGCATCTTTCTTTGCCTTTAGACAATAATTCTGATGGCAAAAGAACCAAACGGGACAGGTTTAAAAAAAAAAAAAAAAAAGAAAAAAAAAAGAGACTGCTAGAAGTAATAACCTTACCGAGCAAACTAGCCTTATGCAAATGTGCTGCACATCAAACGGATGTGTCAGACATAACCAAAGGAAACAATTTTGCAGACAAAGCAGCAAAGGCAGCTGCGAATAAAACAGAAAGTGCACTAACAGTGGAAACAAACACACAGATACCAATAGACATTCTGAAGAATGAACAAAAATCAGCTCCATTAAATGAACAAAAGAAATGGTTAAAATGCGGAGCAATTTTACGAGATGACCTGATGATGTGCGACGGAAAACCAATACTACCAAAGTCCTTACATAAAACAGCGGCCCTGGTGACACATGGAGTTACTCATGTGTCAACAGGAGGGATAGTAACTATAGTCACTAAACATTTCTATACTATAAATTTCGAAACTTCAGCAAAAGAATTTGTAAAAACATGCATGACCTGTCAAAGACATAACTCACAAGGGAATTTAAGACCAAGTAGAGGTCATTTCCCTACACCGCCTCATCCTTTTCATACAATACACATGGATTTCATTGAACTAAATGAATGTCAAGGCTCAAAATACGCATTAGTGATTATAGATGTATTCTCAAAATGGCCTGAAATCTATCCAGTAAAGAAAGCAGATGCCATTTCAGTTGCTAAATGTCTGTGTAACCACTTTATTCCAACTTATGGCATCCCAACTCTGATGAGATCAGACAATGGGACCCATTTTGTAAATGATGTAATTAACAAAGTCTCAGAAGCACTAGGATTTAATATTAAAAACCACTGTGCCTATCATCCACAAAGTGCAGGATTAGTAGAAAGAACAAATGGCACAATCAAGCAGAGACTTAGGAAGTGTATGGAAGAAACAGGAAGACCGTGGCCTGAATGTGTAGGCCTGGTAAAAATGTGGATGAGATTAACTCAAGGATCTCAGAAGCTCACACCGTTTGAGATCATCCATGGTAGACCGTTTCCACTACCTATAACGAGTGAACCTTTAACTAAATCTTTTAGAGAAACCACATTAGCAGAATGGATGACTAAACTGCTAGAAAACAAAGAAATCGTTCTGAATAACAAACTGCCAGAGGACTTTTCTCCAGTGTCTTGCAGGTTGAAGCCAGGTGATTGGATCCTAATCAAGGTGCTCCAGAGGAAAAATTGGAGTTCACCCCATTGGGAAGGACCTTACCAAGTGCTTCTAACCACTCCCACAGCATGTAAGATCGCGGAGCGACCATCCTGGATACATCAAAGCCACTGTAAGAAAGTGAGTGAGAGCATAGACTAACTAGACGCCGACGCCCCTGCCCTCTGGTGATCCGAAAGGTGGAGGAAGGGCTGATTGGGTATATCCCGCCCTTTTGCTTCTTGCCTTTGATCTACTTATCAGAGGGGTCAGGTGTATCAGGTCATCATGAAGCTGCTTTTGATCTCACTGACATTGGCAGCCCTGGTCGCAGGATGTCTAATACTGCTCAGGAAGAACGATGGACCTCGCAAGAAAAGAGCCTGGACACACGATAATTCACATCACTATACAATGATACAAGACAATATCCACCCTTGGATGAACAGCGCATGGTATCGGTACATACATGACAGCACACCCACCAAAGACTGTTATGTCTGCTCACATATGCCACCAACAACACAATATGCAACATTGTATGGCAAAGCAATGAACATGACTCAGGTGAAGTGTGCAGCAAGCTACGCCAGTCTCGGGTATCAGTACTCTGGAATTGTGATCAACCAGAACGAACCTTTGAACATAGGATTACAAAACGGCACGTGCGATGAATGGTTCTGGGTCGACCTGAAGGTGAAACAAAGGAAGAAGGCTGGGTCATTTCCAGTCTTTCTCGAGAACCCTGGAAATTGGGATCATACCTTGTGCTACCGCCAGTCTAAGGGAACTATAGACATGGGAAACACCACCAACTGCAAAGCAGTAGTGACGCATGCTCTTGGAGGACCAGTGAAGAACAATGACATTTCCAATGGCACCTATTGGGTGCAGGGAATGGCCTGGCTATGTGGACAGCGGGCCTATTTCACTCTCCCCCAGAACTGGACGGGTATGTGTGCTCCAATCTTCATATCTGATCACACGTTTAAAATAACTACCGACGATACATCACTCAAAAGAGGGAAAAGATCAGTTGACACTCCAGACCCGAAACCACATGACCCAATATGGGGCTCTGACGTCCCACAGGAATTCAAGCTTTGGACTACAGGACAGAAAGTGCTGCACTCACTCTTTCCGTGGGTAGGCACAGGGAAAATTGCGCTGAGGATCGAGACATTGAACCATCGATTTGGATTGTTCTTGAATACATCATGTCGAGTCAATGACCAGCAAAACGAGGAGATAGATGCCCTGCGAATAATGGTCATGCAACATCAAGTGGCGCTTGATATTGTGCTGGCTGAAAAAGGAGGATTATGTGTGCTTTTTAACACCACCTGTTGCACTTACATACCTGACAACATACATTCTAGCAACATGACGGATGCATTAAAGGTTCTAAAACGGCTTCAGAATGTGCAGTCAGAGGAATATGTAGACGGGGGTACAGATTGGGTGAGATGGTTGCTAAGTGGCCCATGGACTGTTTTGCTGTATAAAGGTCTAATATTCATAGGACTCTTACTTATATTATTCTGTGTATTCTCCACATGTATTCTCCCTTGTCTCAGGAAGGTGATTTCCAAAATGATTTCCACATCATTGATAGCTTATGTTACTGTACCACTGGATGACAAAAATGATCTGAGTAACAGTGAAGATAACTTTGAAGACGAAGATGTCTATGTGTAAGAAGAAAATCTTAAAGACGACCTGTGAAGCTAGATTGCAATATAAGTAACACATAATGATGACATGTTTGAAAATGCTAGGAGCAAGTGAACATGTTCGGAAATAAAGTGTGAAACGTGTTTAAATGAGCTAAAACAGGAGGGAATGTTATAGGATTTTTTGATTGTATTCTGCTTTATTGTAGTTAAAAACCCCTAGTTGTTTAGCTTCATTTAAATCTCCTATTTTACTGTGTTTCATGACAAAGTTTGCATGAGGGAGTACCACAGGTGCCTCCACCCTTGCTGAGTTTGCTGAGATAAGCTTGACTGGTTACTATTTTTAACAGTTTGAGAATGTTTCATGCTTATCACCTTGTAAGGAGTTGTTTTACACACAAGGGGCGCCGACCCCACATATTTTAGGAAGGAGCAGGGTATAAATAAAGAGAGAACTGATGTCTCAGGGTGAGTCTCCACTGATATCACCCATGTATATACATGTTTGAGTTGTGTCTTTCTTTGCTTGCTGAAATGATTCTTTGATATAAGTAAATGAATGCTCTACATTCTCATTTAAATCTTTGATTCTTGTTTCTGTTGCAGGTCTGTGACTAAACCTCTGGCAGGAGAAAAGTTGGTTTCATGCTCTGTGATTCTGCCTGTGTTTTGTCATCTCTCTCGGGTGATGGAGAGCTCAGATGATGACCCCGCCTACGTGGTCAAATTCAAGTCTACACCCAGAACAGACCTGGGGACACGCAAACAAAATGCCAACATTTTATATGTAAAAACTGCTGCTGCACTGGAGCCAGATTCAAGGAGCTCAAGTGTTTACCCAGATCTGAGAGGCTGAAGTTTGGGCCTCAGTTACCAACTTACTGAAGGAACAGAGGGTTGTTGGAGGGAAACCTGTGGAAGCAACAACATCCGAGCCACCAGAGAAGAAGTTGCCCTATTGGCACTTCATCAGAGTGTGATTGTGAACAGGAGGAAGACTCAGCTGAGAACAGTGTGGTGGATACAGAGCAAAGCCCACCATCAGCACAGAGGCCTGCCCATTAGCAGCATAGCCTCAACTGCACACAAGTACTTGGCCACAGCTGCAACATCTGTATCTGTGAAAGGTTGTTCTCTGTTGCTGCTCATATTGTACAGAAGAAGAGAGTTTTTCTTCTTGTGAGTCTTAGCAGCTGGCTCGGTGCAGAGGAGGAAGAAAATTTCAAGTCAGAGGAAGATAAATGCAGTTCATGTTGTCAAATCAACCTAGACTACTGAAAGAGTTTTTCTTTGTCTTGTTTCTGACTGAGATTCTCCAAAGGAAATCCAGCACAAACACACACTTCACACACTCAAAGTCCTGCACAGTAAATGAGCTGATGAGTGTTTGTGCTGCTGCCTGATAACAGAACAATAGTTCCGCTGGTTCCTGTTCTGAAAACACACATTTATAAATGTTCACTTGCTGTTGATCAAAGGTGCCTGTTATAATGTTATGATGGTGGCTCTGGACTCTGAGGGGAACTTTGTTTGGAACAAACTAGATCAAATGTTAACGTCCTGGCAGAGGCAAAGAACTTTGATATTTGATTGGATTAGATTCATGTTTCAGCTCAGATTGACAGAAATATTTGAACTGCTGCTGTGTTAAAGGGAATACTGCTGTTAAAAAGCACCTGATTTGTTTCACATCTGCACACTGAATGTTGCACTTCTCATACTGCAGTACTATTAAAAATAAGTACACAATACACTACTTTTGAATTCATGATTGCATGTTGCTGTAACAATGCCATTAATGGTGATTCAAAGTGTTCATGGTTGCCCAGCACAACAAATGATCGTACAAGTGTGACTGATCCACTTTCTAATGTGTGTGTAGTCCACACTGTGTGTCACTGTGTCACAGGTGAGTTTGTGTATCCAGGTTCTATGAGGAGAACAGGATATAGTGAATTAGTCCAGCAGCTTAAAGTCTGACTCCATCCTCCATTTAAATAACTCACACCAACAACTGAATACCTTTGCCTTTGTGTAGCTGACACTTCATTTTAATGTCTTTCTATTCTGGTTCATCTGGTTTCAGTTTCTATAAGCACACATGTTTCATCAGTGACTCTGTGACCACAGTAATCTTTGCTGGGCCTTAATGCTCTGAACAAAGCTGCACATCACAAGACCAAATAGAAATGAATCAGTCTTTCATTTCTCACTTCTGTTTGACTTCAGCTCTCAATGTCCCACCATAACCCATGGAAAGAATTACTGTCCATCCAGGCTCCTGAACATGAAGCTGATGAAGGTGGAGTATTGTGAGGCCTGATGGAGATGATGATGAAGATGTGAATCCAGGAGCAGTGGGTGGATGGCAGCATCACCATGACTGGTTAGTGTGAGGATACATCATCATCCACAAAGGAAACCAGTCTGTCTGACACTCTTGTTAGTTACTCACTAGTACATTGAATACTAAACTGTCTAAACCAGGGGTGTCAAACATATGGCCTGTGGGCCAAATCCTACCCTTGACATATGTTAATTATTGATGAATTTTCAGGGTTGCTGATAATCAATGTGAGCACTGCCGAGATGTTATTCTGATAAGCACACCATGTGGCCAATCACATTAAAAGATAGAATGGGATCACACCATTATTTGAAAGAAGACGGAAATGTCCCATGGACATGAGGTGTAGTGGTAGAGACTGATCCGATATTAGGTATCGGTATTGGTCCGATACTGACGTAAATCACTGGATCGGATATCGGAGAGAAATAAAAAATGTAATCCGATCCATTAAATATCAAAAAAGCACCTCACAAAACTTGCAACACGGCGTAACTTGCCTCATAACCGTAGCACGTGGGAGCAGTGTGCTCACGTGATAGAGCGGCTGTGTGTATTTGTAGCCTCGCTAGCAATCCAGCATTTCATCTCCGAGGAAGTTATCCCAGAAAGAAGTAAAGCAAGTGTGTAAGTTCATCTCTGAATGTTTGTAAAGCGTACCTACGTTAAGCTTAACAACCAATATATGGAGCGACTGCCTCTTCTCTCTCTCTCTCCCTCTCCTGCTGCTACTTCAATCGTGAAACTGTTTAATGATCAGCTGATCGGCTTTTCTGTCGCGAGTCCGTCTCTCTTCTTTGTTTTTGGCCCACTTTGCACCAGAAAGAGGAAACCAGCGGCTGAACAACAGCAGCACGTTTAACCTTGATAAGCTGTTGTTAGAATTTATTTAATATTACTTTCTACACCAGGATCCTTTTCTACGTAGCTGACGGCTGGTAACTGTGCAGGGGCGGATCTAGCAAAGTTTAGCCAGGGGGGCCGATAGGGCATTAACAGGGAAAAGCTTTCTTATTCTCATTTAAAATGTCTAGCTTTTAATAAATAATTATCTGAATCTTACACCCAAAGTTTTAATCTGATGTAAAATGTATAGAAGTCCATTACTGTATATAGTAACTGTTAGGTCTAATATACACTAGTAAGCTATAGTACTTTTTCCTTTGGGAAGATACCATCTGTGCAGTCTGCAATTCTGTAGAAAGATGTTGAATCTATGTAATTATTCTGGAAAAATAATAGATTTCTGTGCATTTTTTTTTTCACACTGCATCAAATTAAAGTTGATTACGTCGATTAAGCATCATGAGGTGGAGGGTGGGGGGTGGTTCCCTTTTTTTTTTGTTTGCTGGGAGTTTGCAACCCTATTAGTTAGGTTGCTTAATATTTCTGCTAAGTACTCTTTAAAATACCAGAATAGGAAGGATGGAGTAGGTTTAAGTTTATTAGATTGATCAGTATTGCTGAACTATGAAATATTTTGGGTGCAGTGTATTTTTTACATACAGGTATAACAGAATAGCTTTAGTGTTGTTGTTTATTTAAACTTGAGTATGAACTTATACAAAATGCAGCAAGATATTAAAAAAACAGTTTTATTGATTAAAAAACACACTATATCGGATTAATATCGGTATCGGCTATATCCAAATTTATGATATCGGTATCGGTATCGGAAATAAAAAAGTGGTATCGTGCCATCTCTAGTAGAGACCAGGTACACAGAGAAACAATTAGCTGTATTTAAATGAAAACATGTCAGGAAAGAATGAAAACGCAAAATGAGCAGCATCTGGCTGCATTTCAGTGATATTGGAGACCACAAAGCTAAGTGCAGAATTTATATAGGAGATATACGGGAGAAGCTGAGAGTGGAACTGATAAAATTAGGAGCTGGCTAAAGTGACACCCATTTTTATTTCCACCCATTTTCCATTGTGGAGGACAAAAGGTTTCAAACTCGTCCAGGTCTTAAACCTCACGTGTGTTTTTCCTAATAGCAGTAAATGGATAAAAATAAGGCTTTTATGAAAACACTGAATAAAAATTGCTGCCTTTAAAAAGACCAAAAGTACAGTTCAGTATTGAAGATGACACTAAATAAACTACATACAAAGTGTGTTTGAACGGCAGAGATGCAGAAATGTGTGAATGTAGCACAGAGCCACGGCTCAGTGTCAGAATGAGTCTCTGGGGCCCTGAATGTGCTCTTTATAATTATATAATTTTTAACTTGTTTGATCTGCTCCTTACCACAAGCAACCAGACGGAGAAGGTTTTGGACTTTTAACTGTATTTTCTTAAGTTTTACAACTTTTCTTACTGTTAAAAACCTCGGTATGGCCATTCATACTATACAAAGTAATTAGATATGTGGTATCTACAGAAATGTCAGAATCTCAGCTAAAAGTTCACAAAACTATCTCAACAACCACCAAACAGCTAAAACAGCAAG
Organism: Oreochromis mossambicus; assembly: GCA_922035795.1. Taxonomy (NCBI): domain Eukaryota; kingdom Metazoa; phylum Chordata; class Actinopteri; order Cichliformes; family Cichlidae; genus Oreochromis; species Oreochromis mossambicus. Next base: position 18,470 of record CAKLIZ010001099.1, read on the forward strand.
TAAACAGATTCCACAAAAAAAATGTACACATAAAGTGCAGATCCCCCTGTTCCCCTGTATTTCAAACGTTAAGCGTTGTTTTGGACTTTCATTTACTGCTTGTTCAGTGAATTTTGGTTGGACAGTGGTGAAACCTGCAGTCTCAGAATCTGTGAGAAGTCTGCTTTCAGCACGCAACAGGATTGTTGTGTTGTGTGCTGTGGATTCACCTCTGCAAACTCATCACTGTTTTCACCATCAGGTTTCTACTTACACAATAACAAAGGAAGCAGTTCCCAGGAACTACTTCCTGTTTTAGAACTTTTCAACATAAGAGTATGTTGCACTTCAGAAGACCTCCACATCTCCTCTTATTAGAGGACTGCCTTATTATTAATTGCTAATTCTGTCAGTTGATGAAAAAACAATGCTTGATCTCACCTGAGAGTTTCCAGTGTACAGTGTGGACTCTTCAGTCCTTCAGACAGAAGCTTCACACCTGAATCCTTCAGGTTAATGTTACTCAGGTCCAGCTGTCTCAGATTAGAGGTCTGAGAGCTGAGACCTGAGGACAGAGCTTCACAGCTTCTCTCTGACAGGTCACAGTGACTCAGCCTGAAAAATAACAGATAGACAATTAAAAAAAGACACTTATGGTGAAGTGTAATGAGATACTATTATATTTAGCAATATTTAATCTTGTTTTTGTCAGGAAACTGAGCACTGATGCAGAGCAACATGTGGAGAGAATCAGAGGAGAAGAAGTGAAGGGAGAACAGCAGTAAAACAACACTGAATTGCTTAGTGTACTTTTGGTATCAACAGAATGTGTTAAATCTCTTTATGTTATATTTGTTTTAGAATAATTGATGATTATCACTTAGATAACAACCACAGGCCAGGTCTAAATTGCACTTTGGTAACAGTTACACCCAGAAATATTTCAGAAATGTGGACAATTTGTGCTCCAATGTATTCAGTATTAAACAAAGTGAGTACTGATGATCACTTAATAGTTTTCAGACATCAGCAGTCATTACTTTTGTTTAGTTTTGATATTTTATTTTAGTTGTTCCCACCTGATTTTTGTTAACTGGATTAAAAAATTTAAAAGTATTAAAAATATTTAAAACTGAAGCTATGATCACATATTTACTTACAGAGCTTTGTTGGAGTCTTTGACCACTGGCAGCAGCCTCAGAAGACCCCTTTTAAAGGCTCATGTTCTCACTTAAATCATATGTTTCTACTTACATTTCTTCCTGGGAAAAATGGGGATTTCTTTGAAAACAGGAACTATTCTCCCCAATAAGCAGCCCTGGATTAGTAAATCACTCAAACATGTTCTCAGACAGAAGAGATTCTCTTGTTATGAGGGAGAGAAGAAAAAGATTGAGACACATAAACTTGTTCAAAGAGAGATAAAGCAGCTAAAATCAGGTCTAAAAGTAAAGCAGAGGATGAGCTGAATAAAGGACACTCAAGGCTGGCTTGGAAAGGAATGAAGTCCATGGTGGGGTTGCAGAGCAAGGACAAAAGATGAACGTGATGCTGAATCAGCAGAAGACTTGGACTCATTCCAGCTTTGATATCATTCATTTCAATGAAGAGCTTTGTGATTTTAGGAAAGGGCTGGTAGCTCTGAGAGTCACACTAATGAGGTGTCTGTGAAGGTTTCTTAGTTATCTAAAGAGCTTAGAAAAGGCATCTGGACTTCTTTAAGTCTTTAAGTTTCTTGAAGACGTTTCAGCTCTCATTCAAGAAGATTCATTAGTTCAAAGGTCAAATGGTAGAGAGTCCCAGATTTAGGCCCTAGGGGAGAGTCAACCAAGGGGTCATGAACCCCCTGTTGATCCTCTACCTAATCACATGAGCCAAGGTGTGAAAATAGGTGTAGGTCACAATCAGCAAAGGTTTCGGGTGAGCTCATTGTGAAACCCAGCCCCACCCTATCATGTGATTTCTTGAGGTTAACCTCTGTACAAACAGACTTCAGCCATATGAGTGAATGAGAGCACACAGGACACTCTGATCTCTGAATGTGTGTGACTTAGTGAAAAAAAAGGATTGTACTGAAGGTGTTTGGATTAACCCTTTAAGACCTACCCTAGAACCAAGATGCCAGAGCTTATCTTTATATTTTTACATGCTGTAGTGCCATTTGTGGGAGCATTTCAAGTTGCTATAAATCAATACAACCGTTACAGCCCAAATTGTAATAATATGTATACTTTAAGTCCATAGTAACTACATAAATTGCAAAAAGGTGTAATAAACTACAAAAAAATTGAAAATCTTTTTTTTTACATATATTTCTAGTTAGAGAAATTTAAGAAGTTTATCCCTCAAAACTGTAAATACAAAAAAGTTGCATGAAATAGTTTACAACAGGAAATTTATTTTGAGTGTCTTCATAGTTTTATTTTTGAGATACACCAATTTTTTATATACTGCAGGAAAAACGAAAATTAATATTATAATGCAAATTTGCAAAAAACCCAGCATGTGCGTCAAAATAAACTATTTCCAGCAGTGCAATTTGAGCTCTAAGCATCCCAGAAACAACACAGAAAAGCATAAAGTAAAACATAACTTTTAAAAACACCAGGCTTATAAGGCCCTGGAGGTAAAAAAAACCAAACAAAAAAAACCAAACTCATTTTGCGTGAAAATGACTTCACTTCTGTCTATTTCCACAGAAGTCTATTCCAACGTAGTGTGGCGAGCTCAGACACGGAGGAGACAGAGGTTCCTTTGTGGGCACCCGTTTATTTGCAACCGGCCCAGAACACTGCCGCTACCTCCCTCCTCAGCGCGGCAACAACACATAAACAACAAAAAAAGGCGCTCTCTCACCGGAAAACAGTCGCCGAGAGAGCGCGTCACTCATCACCATGACAACAGTAAACAGAACTATAATAACAAAAACCCCAGAACAGCCCTGACCCGCTACATAGCCCCCACCTAAGGGGTCAGTCGTCCCCGACAGCCCCATTACCCCACACAAAGTCCTGTAAGTGTCCGGGTGGCTTCTTCTGGTGCACCGGCCGGTCTCGACCGGCGGGGGAAAAGTCACGGTCTCGACCGGCGGGGGAAAAGTCACTCGGATCAGAACCTCGGGTGTCACCAGCATCCCCTGCCCCGGCGTCTGCCGGAGCGAGCGGTCGATACGGTGAAAGCCTGTCCCGGTGCAACACCACCATGTGCCCCAGGCCCGGCATGCGGATACGGTACACCACTTCCGTTAGCCGCACGACCTCCGCCGGCTCTTGCCAGTGACTGCACAGTTTGGGGGACACTCCTCTCTTGCGAACCGGGCAGTACACCCACACCTTGTCGCCAGGCACAAAAGCCTCCCCCCGGCACTTGGTGTCGTGGGCTCTTTTCTGCCATACTCCGGCGCTGGCCTGGGCCTGGCGGGTGTAGTCGTGAACCACCTGCAGCCGCTCCCTCAGCCTCCTGTAGTAGTCCATCTCTGGCCCACCGTCAATCTCCGGCTCAGGGGGGGACCCAAACACCAGATCCACAGGCGTCCGGAGCTCCTGCCCAAACATCAAAGCGGCAGGCGTGCACTGGCTGGACTCCTGAACCGCAGTCCGATACGACCAAAGGACCAGGGGCAGATGTCGGTACCAATCCCGCTGGTGGCGGCTGGTGAGAATGGCCAGCTGGGTAGCCAGTGTGCAGTTAAAATGCTCAACCAAGCCGTCGCTTGGCGGGTGGAGCAGTGTGGTTCTTGTCTTCTCCACCCCCAGCCGCCGGCAAATCTCCCCGAAGACCTTCAATTCGAAGTTGCGCCCCTGGTCACTGTGGAGCTCAGCCGGGACCCCAAAACGGGCGAACATCTCCTCCATCAGCCTCTCTGCCGTCGTCGTCGCACTCTGGTCCGACACCGCGTAGGCCTCCGGCCAATTTGTGAAATAGTCCATCGCCACCAGCACGTACCGGTTCCCTGACTCTGTAACGGGGAAAGGACCTAGGACGTCCACTCTCACTCGCTCCGTCGGGGCCCCCACCAAGTACTGCTGAAGGGGGGCAGTGGAGCGTTGAGTGGGGCCCTTCTGCGCCGTGCAGGTGTCGCAGCAGTGCACGTGAAGTTCCACATCCCGTCGACACCCAGGCCAGTAGAACCGTCCCCTGAGGCGGTGGAGAGTTTTGGCGGTCTCATAGTGGCCTGCCCTCACCGAGCCGTGGACAAGCTCAAGCACCTGCGACCGCAGCGACCGAGGCACCAACAGCTGCAGGAGATCTCTGCCCTGACCGGGGGCCCGCCCTCTCCGGTACAGGAGGCCGTCTTGGGTCTCCAGGTTGTTGTGCTGGGAGTAGTAGGCCTTCACCTTGGGCTCCTGACCCGACACCCCTGTCCAGTCTGGGCGTTGCGCCGCCTCCAGCCAGGCCCCCACCTGAACCAACGTCACGTCGGCCTCCTGCTCCCACTTCAACTGCTGCGTTGTCAATGGGAGCCACCCCCCTCCGCTGGCTGTGGCCTGAGCAGTAGCCACCCCTAGCGCCTGCTGGGCCCGCTCCTCCTGTCGCAGACAGTAGCGGCACTCGACGGCCATGCAGGGCCGTCTGGAGAGGGCATCAGCGTTGCCATGCTGCTGACCGGCCCGATGCTGGATCTCGAAGTCGTAGCCCTGAAGGACTTCCAGCCAGCGGGGCACCTGACCTTCTGGGTGTTTGAAGTTCAGGAGCCAGGTCAGAGATGCATGGTCGCTGCGCAGGAGGAACCGGCAGCCATGCAGGTATGGCCGGAAGTGCCGCACCGCTAGCACTACGGCCAGCAGCTCCCGCCGGGTCATGCAGTAGTTCCTCTCGGCTCGCCCCAGAGCACGGCTGAAGTATGCCACCACTCGTTCTCCGGCCTCGCCCTGCTAGGAAAGGACCGCCCCGACTCCTACATTGCTAGCGTCAGTGTCCACAATGAAAGGTTGCCGGGCGTCGGGGTAGGCCAGAACTGGGGCTCTGGTGAGGGCCTCCTTCAGCTGTGCAAAAGCCGCAGCGCAGGCATCACCCCAGCCAAACGGCTGGCCCTTGGCAGTCAGGCGGTGGAGGGGGCTGGCCATCGTCGCGAACCCCTTGATGAACCGACGGTAGTAGGAGGCTAGGCCCAGGAAGCTCCGCAGTTCTTTGACGTTCGAGGGAGTCGGCCAGTCCCGGACCGCAGCCACCTTTGCGGAATCGGTGGCGATACCTTGAGCGCTGATCACATGGCCCAAGAACGTAGTCTCTCTCGCCAACAGCCGGCACTTCGCAGGGTTGAGCCGCAGCCCAGCTCGACGGATGGCGCTGAAGACCTCGCTCAGGTGAGACAGTGCACTTTCAAAGTCGCCACCGTGCACCAACAGGTCATCCAGGTACACAACACAGCGGCTACGAGGGATGTTCACGAGCACCCTCTCCATCAGCCTCTCAAACGTCGTTGGCGCATTGCAGAGCCCAAATGGCATGACCCTGAACTGCCACAGCCCCTGTCCAATGGTGAATGCAGTCTTGGGCCTTGCTTCGGGGGCTAGCTCCACCTGCCAGTAGCCGCTGCGTAGGTCGAGGGAGCTGAACCAGCTGGAGCCAGTAACGTAATCCAGGGCCTCGTCGATCCGTGGAAGCGGGTACGAGTCCTTCTTGGTGACTGTATTGAGACAGCGAAAATCCACGTAGAACCTCGGGCTGCCATCCTTCTTCCCCACCAGGACCACGGGTGCCGCCCATGGGCTGTTGGACGGCTCGATCACCCCAGCCGCAGCCATCTCACGGATCTTTTCCTCCGCCACCTGCCGTTTGGAGACGGGCAGCCGTTGTGGGCGCAGATGGATGGGTTGAGCAGAGCCAGTGTCGATGGTGTGTTGGACCAGCCCCGTCTGCCTGCAGTCTTTGTCACTGGCGGCAAAGATGTCAACATTCTCGTCCAGGAGGCACCTCAACCGCTGGCGCTGGTCAACGTTGAGACCTATGCTGCTGCGCTGCCACAGGTCACCAACAGCCTCGGTTGTCTCGGTCGAGCGAGATTTGTCGGGCTGAGGGGCCGGGGCTGAGGTGAGTAGAGATGACCCGGAGCCACCGGCACCCGAAATCTGCTGAAGGGCAGCTGCCCGACGCCTGTCTCGTCTGGCTCTGGTCCTCTCGGCTCCCTGCTTTTGACCGCACTGGAGGGTAAGAGTCTCTGTGCCAAGAGTGATAGCCCGCTTTGCGGTGTCGACGCAGGCCCCCCAGCGGGTCAGCAGATCAAGGCCGATGATGCACTGGTCTTGAATGTCAGCAAGCCAGAAGTCGTGCACCAGCTCCAGATCCTTCACTCGGATCTGCAACGGTTTCTTCCCCCGCATATCAGCCCTCTCACCCGTCACTGTCATCAGCTGGGTGTCAGTGGGCGACCAACCCTTCACCAATGGCCCGGACGTTCCAGGGAGCACGCCAGGTCGTATCAGGGAAATGGTGGACCCCGTGTCCACCAGGGCCCGGCATGGCTGGTCCTCAACACAGCAGCTCAGGTAGAGTCCCCTGAGGTGCCCAACTCGGCTCACCACCGTGCATCGTCCTTGGAGGGGGGCAGGAAGCTGGAGCGGTGGCCCCCTCGCTACACCGCTCCCTCCCCGTTTCCCTGAGGCTGCGTAGTCCTGGTCTTCGGGGCAGGTGCTGGGCAGTCACACGCCACGTGGCCAGGCTCATCGCACCGTTAGCAGCGGTCGGTTGGTCGACGGAGACGCCTCCGGGGCACCGAGGGTTGCAGCTGGCATATCTCGGCGACCTCCCCCTCCCCGTCGCAGTCTGCGACTCTGATTTGGGGACAGTTTGGGGGGGGGGCACCTGCTGGTTAGGTCGCGAGGTGAACACCAGCTCGGCCCTCTCAGCCTCAAGGAGCGCCTCACGGAGAGTTTGAGGCATGGCCAGGCGGACGTGTTGACGTAGTCGCTGTGGAAAAAGTCCTCGCAGAAAAGCATGCAGGCTAAGCTCCTCACGGGCTGCTGCTGGGAACTTCTGGTAGCCACGACGAGCATGCAGCAACACGTCCGCTGCAAAGGTGCCCAGGCTCTCCCCCGGCCGACGGCTCCGGTTGGTCAGCTGCTCTCTGCTCTGATCAGTGGAGTGCCGCTGCCCGAATCGCCTCTCGAGTGCTATGGTGAGGGCCTGGAGCTCATGCTGCTCTGACGGGGCTAGGTCAAGGAGTACCTGCAGTGCATCTCCTTCCAATGCTAGCGCTAAGTGTGTAGCAGCCTCTTCGTCGCTCCAGCCATTATGCCTCGCAGCTAGCCGTACTTGTGAGAGGTAGGGCTCTAGCGGGGTTAGCCCATTGTATTTCGGTACCTTAGCTGGCGTTGCAGGCGTCACTGCTCGCTGTTGGGGGCTCGGTGTGCCGGTCGACAGAGGTAGCCCATGAAGCATTGCCCTAGTGTCTGTCGCGACGGGCCGCCAGCGCGGTGCGCTCGCGCCGTCGGGACCCATCGGGGGACTTACATGGCCGCTCGCTTCCTCTCTCCTCGATCGCCAGCTTCCCAAGCAGCGGATGCTCTCCTCGACAGCTTGCTCCAGCCTCCGAATGTCTCTCTCCATTTTGGCGAGGGTGAGCAATCCCACTTCTGACACCAATGTGGCGAGCTCAGACACGGAGGAGACAGAGGTTCCTTTGGGAGCACCCGTTTATTTGCAACCGGCCCAGAACACTGCCGCTACCTCCCTCCTCAGCGCGGCAACAACACATAAACAACAAAAAAAGGTGCTCTCTCACCGGAAAACAGTTGCCGAGAGAGCGTGTCACTCATCACCATGACAACAGTAAACAGAACTATAATAACAAAAACCCCAGAACAGCCCTGACCCGCTACAGTAGGAAGTGTTACGAACAGCTGATCGGATCGGCAAAGCGCATTTCTGAAATATTATGTTTTTGTTGCTGCAAGTGCTTTTTATGCAATTTTTGCAAAGCTACATGTGGACCTATGACAAGCTGATGGGATAAGATAAATACAACTTCTCCGGTTTCAAAAACATTATTGTTCTAGCTTACATGGTTTCCGTTCTACAGGGATTAAAAATAGTTACGCAAAACGGAGTGTGTCCACTCTGACCGGCTTTAAAGGGTTAAAACGGATTATGCTAAAGTGAACGTGCTAATGAAATCTGAACTGACTGAAATGTGAAGTGAAGATTATTCAGATGTGAAAGAGAGAGATGGGGCTGAAGATCAGTGAAGGGCATGTAAAAACCTTATTGGTGACTAGAGATCAGACCGACAGTTTCCCTGTGGATTATAACTTTATGAAGATGTGACATTGATCAAGGAATCTTGCTCTCCAGATTATTTCATTCAACACTGAGCTGGAACACATCTACAGTGCTGGAAGTGCCCATCTCACCACCAACCTCTCAGTGTACATTCACTTTTTAACCCCTTGTGAGACAATAAAGGTGGAAATCTGAGTATTAATCTATGTTAGTGCAAACACCTTTAATAGGTTGCTTTAGTCTTCCCAAGTAATATCTTCACTTGGAGTCTGTGGTCCAGGCTTCTAAAACCATCCTAGTTTAACAAGCACTACAATCTAGAGGAGAGCTGCACTAACAGGTGTGACTGATAACATTTGACCTGCAAGGACACTCATGTTTATTTGTATCAGGACAAGCGGGGAAGACGTGGATATCAAGTCTGTCAGGCTGCACGAGTCCCCTCGCCAACATCAGCTCAGAACTCTGCATTATCTACTGAGTCAGACTCAGAGGGTCAGTGATCAGAAGTTCTACAAAGAGTAGAACCAGACTTCCTGTATAGAGGTCTGTGGGCCTACTGAGCCACAGTGTAAGTACAACTTTCACATCATATTCATCTCAACACAACCAAAACATGGTGACTGACCTCAGAGTTTCAAATCGACATCGTGGATTCTCCAGAAGAACACACAGCTGCTTCACTCCTGAATCCTGCAGGTTGTTGTAGTCTACACCCAGGTCCAGCACTCTGGGATACGAAGGGTTGGACTTCAGTGCTGCTGCCAGATAATCATAGCTGATCTCTGACAAGCCACAGCTCACCAATCTGTATAAAGAATGAAAGATGTAAGTTTATTAGGCAAAGTGTGTTTGAAATCATTCAGTGTTTCATCATCTATTCAGAGCTGAAGAAGGTTCAGAATGTAGAAGTTTAGAAAATGAAAACTTCAAACAGCTGAAGCCAACAGGAAGCAGCTTCAAACAAACATAACAAGAGAAAAAACTCTTAATGTTTCACATTAAAGTCATACATTTTTCATGAAAACATGAAAAAAAACTGAAGAGGAATCCTGAGAGTCCAAAACAAACAAACTACCAGTTCAGGAGGCCGACAGTGGCACAGTGGTGAAGGCACTACCACTTAATCTCCAAAAGCAGGAGGATTGCCAGGATTTATACATCGAGGAAACCAAACAACCTCTGGCGAAGCGTATGGCACAACACAGAAGAGCTACCTCGTCAGGCCAGGACTCTGCAGTCTATTTACACCTACAGGCCAGTGGACACTCTTTCAATGATGAGGATGTACACATCCTGGACAGGGAAGAACGCTGGTTTGAGCGCGGAGTCAAGGAGGCCATTTACGTGAAAAGGGAAAGACCATCTCTGAATCGAGGAGGGGGCCTAAGGGTACATCTTTCGCCATCTTACAATGCTGTGATTGCAGCCATTCCCCAACTCTCTGTGAATGGTACTCATGGCCATTGATCAGTGTTCTTTGATCAGTGGGTTTTGGTCAGTGGTTGTTGATCAATGGTCATGGGAATTTGCATAATTATGATTAAGGAACAGACATGCAAATGTACTGTTTATAAGGTTTGGGGAAACCTGCAGTCAGCTGAGACTGAAGAAGTCACTTGGATGAGTGACGAAACGTTTCTCCCACAAAACGCTACGTCCAGATGAACAGATTCAACTTTTGGAGATTTACTTTCCTGGATGATTGAGAATGCATCAAGACGCTCTACACTTAAGCTGAAGTTTAAATCTGAAACTGTAAAGCTGTGAGTGAAAGAGTTCCAGCATCTGTCACATTACAGGAAACTTTATTTCCACACTGATGAAAGCATCTTGCTTTTATTTCATGTTGCTTTAATTAAGTCACACTGTGAAACTGTGCTGAGCCACAGCTGAACCAGTATCCCTGTACAGCAGACTCTTACAGCGCTTGGCTGCTTCCACTGAACCCTCTGCACAGAGTTTAAGTTTCCTCTTCAGGTCCCAAAGTGCAGAACAACAAGGTTTCAAACAGCTTAGTTCCAGCAGCATCAGCCACAGAAATGCAGAGAGAATCCTTTGGATCTCTTGGTTGTGTTGTATGATGCTGTGTTTGCATATCTGGTGTCTCTATTGCTTTGTGAGGATGGATCACTCATCAACTGCAGCTCCAGATAAACAAGCTCAAGGCTTGCAAAATTTCAAAATCTGTGGTAGCCCTTCGGGCAGGCACTCTTCAGTTTTTGGTAGCCCAAAATAAATTTAAGTAGCCCGAATAAAAAAAGAGAGCAATTTTTTAATGTTTTGTTTCCTTTACAATATTATACATTAAAGTATAATATTGTAACGGAAACAAAAAATTAATCAAAAAATTGTTGAAACACAAATTACAACAACTGTATAAAAATTACAATCATCAACTCAAATACTTAGTTCTAATTGAACAGAAATTTCTATGAACTTGCAAGAACTGTGTAGAACATGAATCAGTCTGTGTCAGATCCTGAATCTGAAATTTCCACTGAAGTCAAGGGTAAGGGGTAAGTGGAACCAAGATCTAGGCCATTTGCTTTTTGAAGTTTGCAAAGACTACTAAATTTTGACAATGGTAGTTCACTCTTTGCAACATAGTACGCTTTTGAAAGATTTTTCAGGACTTCTTCTTGTGCTTGGTTTATTTTTAGTATGTTTTTTGCAATTGCTGTTTGTTCTGGGAAAGATATTGCAGACTGAGCAATAATGCATTTCTTGCATTTCTCATGGGTTCTTTCTTAAAATTACTGGTTCCAGTTACAAAGGCGCTTGTCAACTCAAATGAAATGAAACTCACAACACACCTGGCAGAACATCATGTTATTTAGCTCGTCATATTCCAGCCACATATATTCTTTTGTCCATGAAACCAAAAAAGCTGAGCTTTCTTTTTGCCTCATAGTCTGATTTGTCATAACTTTTCCGTTTTGTGGTCGGCTTTTCTTTGGCTGTCCCTTCTTCACCCTGACCTGTCTGTCTTATTTGGCTCAGCAGAACTAAAATACCGGCGTAAATCCAGTCGCGATTCTCTGCGCAATCAACCTCTCACATGTTTAAGCTTGCAGAGGGAGATTTCACTTGTCACGTTTGAATAGTAAGCTAATGAGTGATAAGACGATGTCAGAGGAATTGGTGCGCAATTAATCGTCACTCACCAATCAGTGCTGCCGCTCTCTACACACCGTTTTGGCGATCGCAAAGTGACAGTGAAACCAAAAAACAAGCGCAAATTCAAACGCGATTTCAATATGTCACATATTGACAGTGGCTTATCGATGCCAATGACATAATTACTCAGCTACATTTTCGAAAGAAGGCAAAAGCATTGACATATAGTTTTCCTTCCTATGATAGCCCGACGGGCAGGGCTGAGATAGATTTTGGTAGCCCGACTGGAAAAATCGCTAGCTCCGGGACGTCGGGCTAGCGATTTTGTGAGCCCTGAAGCTGGACCTGAACCTGGTAGCTTCACTTAGAAGACACTTGTGACGGGAACGTGTGAGACGTTTTGTGCAGACAAGTGTTGATTTAGAGTCTGGGATGAGCTCTCCACAGTCTTTGTGGAGATCCACATTCTGCATACTGCCTGTGAGAAGCTGCAGACATTTCTCCTCCAAATCCACTGAGCAGCTGCTCGTGGTGGTATTAGCTTCATGTGTGCGTGTTAGCATGAAGCCTCGGTCACACTCTGATGTGGACACTCTCACGGACAGCTGGACGCGTGATGGCCAAGTCGTTCTTCCTGTTAAACTTTTTTGAGGTGAGCTTGAAGCCGCTGCTTGGGACGCATGCACGGCTGGTTATTGTACTGGAAATGTTCTGCAGACGAGTCCACATGCTCACAACAAAGCTCAGTGTGGACGACGCTGTGCATGCTCCAAAGCTGATTGGTTGGAAAGTGGGCGGGAACATGGAAGAGAGCGACAGAAGCGTTCAGCACAAACATGGAGGACCAAAGAAGAAGAGCATGAAAAGCTCAGATGGAGGCTGCAGTGGACACTTTTCATTGTTTTAACACTCACTTTCACTTCAGCTTCACCAACAACAGCATAAGCAGAGCAGCCCACTGACTGCATGGTTGTGACAGCGCACCCTGGTGACTGTAAACCGCTATAACATGTAGACAGCCCTCTGCTGCTCATTTCTTTGCCACCATCACAGGAGCTCTTTATCCTGTTCTACACTCTCATTGGTTCTTTGTCTGCTTGTTTTCAGTAGTCATTGTGATTGTTCTTAGAAGACAATCAGCTGTGACTAAATGTAGCTCCTACAGCAGTGATGGTAATAACTACTGAAGCTAATCCAGTATCAAAGCTCAGGAATCAGCAGCTCCCACCTCGTTTTCTTTGAACAACTATTTTGAGCTGCTGTGTTTTTGTGTTTCTGTAGACCTCAGACATCCTGCTGCTCTGGAGAAATGAAGCTCTAAAGAGGTCACCCTTTATCTCCAAGAAACAAAGCTGATCATGGAGACCATGATCATGGAGTGATGTTTAAACGATGGATTAGAGCAAGATTTGGATCATTGTTTTGCTTTTCTTCTATTATTATGTTTAGCTTCTGCTTCACATATATTCTCTGAGATGTTCTCTGAAATGTTTCCCACTGTTGGACAAATTTTCACAGTTTCTTCATAAAGGAGATCTCCTGTGGAGTCCATCTGTGAGAATATGTTTAACACTAAATTATCATATGTGAATGTACTGACTGTTAATTAATGATGGGAACAGAGAAACAGAGAACAGAGAAATGCACTGAATATACTGTGACTGAAAAACAGAGTTTAAAGAGAAAGGTGTTTGCATTAAAATGGATTATGCTAAAGTGAAGGTGCTAATGAAATCTGAACTGACTGACATCTGAAGTGAAGATTATTCAGATGTGAAAGAGACAGATGGTGAGAATAAAGTGGGGCTGGAGATCAGTGAATGTCATGTAAACACCTTATTGGTGACTAGAGATCATAGCGACAGTTTCAGAGTTTTTTCCTGTGGATTATAACTTTAAGAAGATGTGACATTGATCAAGGAATCCTGCTCTCCTGATTATTTCCATGAAAACTGAGCTGGAACACATCTACAGTGCACCACAGACCTCTCAGTGTACATTCACTTTTTAACCCTTTGTGAGACAATAAAGGTGGAAATCTGAGTATTAATCTATGTTAGTGCAAACACCTTTAATAGGTTGCTTTGGCATTTCCAAGTAATATCTTCACTTGGAGTCTGTGGTCCAGGCTTCTAAAACCATCCTAGTTTAACAAGCACTACAATCTACAGGAAAGCTGCACTAACAGGTGTGACTGATGAGATCTGACCTGCAAGGATACTCATGTTTATTTGTATCAGGACAAGCAGGGAAGACATGGACATCAAGTCTGTCAGGCTGCACGAGTCCCCTCACCTACATCAGCTCAGAACTCTGCATTATCTACTGAGTCAGACTCAGAGGGTCAGTGATCAGAAGTTCTACAAAGAGTAGAACCAGACTTCCTGTATAGAGGTCTGTGGGCCTACTGAGCCACAGTGTAAGTACAACTTTCACATCATATTCATCTCAGCACAACCAAAACATGGTGACTGACCTCAGAGTTTCAAATCGACATCGTGGATTCTCCAGAAGAACGCACAGCTGCTTCACTCCTGAATCCTGCAGGTTGTTGTAGTCTACACTCAGGTCCAGCACTCTGGGATACGAAGGGTTGGACTTCAGTGCTGCTGCCAGATAATCACAGCTGATCTCTGACAAACCACAGTCAATCAATCTGTATAAAGAATGAAAAATGTATGTTTATTAGACAAAGTGTGAGCTTGAAATCATTCAGTGTTTCATCATCTGTTCAGAGCTGAAGAAGGTTCAGAATGTAGAGGTTTAGAAAATCGAAACTCCAAACAGCTGAAGCCAACAGGAAGCTTCAAACAAACACAACAAGAGAAAAAGCTCTCAATGTTTAACATTGAAGTCATACATTTATCATAAAAACATGAAAAAGTTGTGTTTTTCCTTTCAGGAACCACATGGCTTCACTTTTAAAGGTTAAGTGTGAAAGAAATGGACATATTTGAAGTCCAACACCTTTTTCTAGTCACATTATTAAAGCAGACAAACTACAAGCTCCTTTTCAACCCAACATTTCATCTGACCTGGACTAACAACACGGGTCTCTATGTGCAGCTGGCTGTGACACCAGTGCTCAGGGACTGTCTACAAAGTGCAACACTGAAAGAACATCAGACACAAATTTGCTTCCAGCACTCTCACACAAACATCTATTGTGATTATTTTTTACCAAATTCTGTGGATCCTTTATTGGAAATTCAAATGGGATTCAAATGGTCAGACAAAAGAGGGTTATGAAGAAATATGATGAAATGTTATGTATTTTATGTATGTGGTTGGTTAACAATTTTCCCCATCAGGCACCACCACAGTTCACTTCAATAAAACTTTATTTCAGATTTGTTTTCATGTTTTGATCCAGCAATGGGAGCCATTTTCCCTGTGTCCATTCCTTTTCCTAAGCTAGGCTAAACAGGTCCAGTGAATAAGGCAGAAATGGAGGAAGAAGAAATGACTGCACCAATAAACATACATGTATCAACCCAAATGGTGAGGTGGTGATTATTATTATTATTGATGATCAGTGATGGGAATAACAGCATTACTAGTAACGGCGTTACTAGTAACGGCGTTACTTTTTTCAGTAACGAGTAATCTAACTAATTACTATTCCTACTATTGTTACAACACCGTTACAGTTACTAACATGAAAATGCAGTCTGTTACTATTTTTCAACAAACAGACGGTTGAAGCTGTGTTCATTTTACCGCATCTTATATCAGTTGCACGGAAGCAGCTGTAAGTAATCTGGACGCTACAGCTTTAAGCAGCTGCGCGCTCCCGTGGACGGTAATCAGGATCACTGTCTAGCACAACACCTGGAGCTAAGGGGGCAAAACAATCGCATGAGTGCTGCTGTTTGACTGAAGCAGAAGAATAAAGTTCTTAAGTCTAATTGTTGAATGTGTCATTGTGTTTCCTAAATTTGTAAGGTCTTAGTTCAATCTATAGGACATTCCTTTGTCTCTGAGCACCTCTCCAGCCAATGTGTGCTGGGGGAGGTTTTATTGCAGATACATTCTATCTGGAAGATCTGATTCTTGTGTGGTAAGCGTCCTGCCCTTTTGTCGCTTCACTGTGTTGTGCATGGTGAACCAATACAGGAATTGAACCATATATTGGGTGTGGGGGAAATTACCATTGTATGACTAAGGACGTTCTTAGAAACAGTTGGAAGTCATGCACACAGACACACACATTCACACACTTACTCAAACACACACACAAACACACGTTCTTGCACATACATACAGGTGTTTACATACCCACACATAGTGCCTTGTCTTAGAACCATTGGGGGGGTTTTACGGTGGGAGGTGCTTGTGTTGTATTGTGTATTGTAACTGTCATGTCAATAAATAGCTGCGAGAGAAGCTGCTCTTTGAAGGATTTTGGGCATGAGACAGGTTAGGAGCGTGAGCTCCAAGAGCTGGTTCTTGACCAAAACTTCCCTCGTTGGTGAGTGAGAAACCGGTTGAAGATTTTCTGTTATGTCTTGTGTTCTTCATGATGAATAAGTCTCTAAACTAGCGGGGATGTGGAAACACAGACCCAACAAAAGTAGTCGTGGTAAGCAAATTGCATGACCACTTAAAGAACAAGCAACAAGGTGCCAGTTTTTAAATTGTGTATAGGCCACGTAAAAACAGTCATGATAAACAATATATACACGGCGTTTTTTCCTCAATAGTTTCGTCACATTTACTGTCTAAGGACAGCGCTAGCAAACACTCTTTGCTTATGGGAAAAGAAAAAAAACAAGGGCAAGAGAGACAGAGAGTTTTGAGATGTGACGTTTAGTGTGTTTGGAGTGTGTAGTTAATGTGTTGTCTTGTGTAGTTAGTGTGTAGTGTTGTGGATAGTTTTGTGTTGTGTGTCAGAACAATGAGGCGACTGCTGTCTCCAGGTAGAAACAGGAGTGATACACCTGCTGCTGTCAGACCTGCAGGTATCAGGTTGTGATGTTCTCCTTTATAGTGGACAGAAATTATTTTTTTGGAGTGGCACAAATAATTTGTGTGGCATCTTATTGAATGCAGAACACCTGATCGTTCTGTAAATAGTTTGAAATGGTTATTTAAAAAATCAGTGTAAAAGGTAAATGGATGCAAATAACTTTGTTATTTGTTTGCAAACTTTGTTGTAGCACCGACCAATGTAGCAAGTATTCAACAAGATCAAAGGTACAGCAGTACTGTGGGTGGGGCCTGGGATTTCTAATTTAGTGACTTGCCATGGAATAACAGTTCAGCAGAGGTGGGTCGAGTATCCAAAAATTTAACTCAAGTAAGAGTAGCATTACTTTCAAATATTATTACTCAAGTAAAAGTGAAAAGTAGTCGTCAAAAAAGTTACTCAAGTAAGAGTAAAAAAGTACTTGGCGAAAAGACTATTCAAGTAGCGAGTAACTGTTTGAAAAGTCCGATTTTTTTAAAATAAATGTTATCAGACAAACAAAAATAAATAAATATACAAATTTTACTATTTTCAAAAGGAATATATGTAAAACATCAACAAAATAAGGCACAACAATTCTAATTTCCAGATTTCAGTTTTTCACAAACCTTTTTTCACCAATACCTACAGTAAATAATATAAATATATAAACAGTGCAAACAATTTCCTGTGACAAGATATGCTGTAAACTTTATATTCATGTTGCTCCAAACGGCACAGCAGCCTCAGAGAAAACAGAACGAGGCAACTTCAACATATGTCCATACAAGGCAGCTCAGTTTACCATAAGTTGTATGGGTGTGCATTTATTTCTGCATATTTAGCAAAAATGTGCCATTTCTTCACTCAGTGAGGTGATGGCTAAGCTTCAGCAGCAGTCTGCTCTCAAGGTTCTTGCTGCGAGCTGTAACTGTTCAGCAGTGAACAGGAGTCCTGCATGACTAAGAAGTCCTTCACAAGCTCCAGATGCAGGAAGAGCTGTGTTGATTTTGATCAACAGCTTCTTGATGTGAGGAAAGCCATGCAATAGATCCACACCTCCAGTGAATGGACATGAAAGGTACCTCTCCAGCCCTGCTTCTGGCTTTCCTGACCCCATGGATCCATCATCTTCGTCAGTTAGGCTGCTGTTTGCGCTGGCATCATCCAGCTCTGAGTCTAGGTGATGTCTGATGAAGTGGAGACCTGTGGAAAGATGTAAGGTTTTTAAAAGAATTAGGTCTGGTCATTATAGTGCTGTATACACTGCCAAGCTGCGGATGTTTAGTAAGAAGATTTGATCACACTAGAGATGTTTTTACTAACTCTTGTTGAAAAACAAAATCTTGTCATTCATATCTCGCAAAAATAGTTTGCAATGAATTCCAGATTAAGTTTAAAATAAGAACGCGTGCAAGGCTAAGCAGTGCTAGCCAATGGATCCTCCTGTTTGGCTGTTACTCTGGGAAAAGACGAGAAAGACAGTGATGAAAGCGTGACTGGAGCTGCGATGTAGCCTCTAATCTCAATTGTATGTTTGTGCAATATAATTATATATTATTATGCAATATGTAATTGGAAGGTTGCCGGTTTGAGTCCAGGCTTGGACAGTCTCGGTCGTTGTGTCCTTGGGCAAGACACTTCACCCGTTGCCTACTGGTTGTGGTTAGAGGACCCGGTGGCGCCAGTGTCCGGCAGCCTCGCCTCTGTCAGTGCGCCCCAGGGTGGCTGTGGCTACAACGTAGCTTGCCATCACCAGTGTGTGAATGTGTGTGTGAATGGGTGGATGACTGAATGTGTAAAGCGCTTTGGCGTCCTTAGGGACTAGAAAAGCGCTATACAAATACAGGCCATTTACCAATGTGGCCTCACAAAATTATTACGACTACAACAACCACGAAAAGAGTTCGATGGACATTGCTGCTTAATCACAGCTGCCTGGTCAATGTTTTTCATTAGTAATTTAGCAAAGTTGATGGTGTGTGTGTCTGTGTGAGTAAAAGACAGAGAGAGGGAGAGCGAGAGACAGATTTTGTATGATAAGTTTCATGTTATAAACGCACAGTTTGAGCACTCAGGTCGCATCAGAGCATCAGTCCGTATAGTGTGAGACCCTGCATCATGACCTATGAACTTCTAACCCCTGAAATTCAATTGTACAGTTTGAGCAGGAGCTGAATAACGTGACTGAAAAAATTCGCACAGTGTTTGCCCAGCTTAATGCAGACTGTTTAAACTAAACAAGCTGCTGTTTCACATAATACACCCTGTCAGCCGCAGTATTGCCTTCTGTTTTAACAGTTAAACCAGTAGAGACGAGCTGTTTGCATGTGCATGGGACTCTAGTGTCATAAACCAGGCTAGCTGTTAGCTTATAGCTCACGCTAGCTAACCAGCGAGCAGTTAAAAAGGACAGCCGAAGCTGCACAAAACACCCACAAACTTATCTCACTACAACGTAGCGCCGAAAATATTTCTCGCAGCTCGAGCTCTAGACAGCTGCTGTAACATAAGACTGACGTGCAGCTAACCACAGCTAAAAAGATATTTAGAGAAAACTTACCGTTTCCTCAGGTTACATGAGCTGAGTTGTTTCACGCTGAAAAGTTGTTTTGGCTCTCACTGAAGACACCGACACTGCAGACATAGCTGTTCTTTTGTGCTGCTTTGAAGCGAAACATTCTTTGTACATGAGGAAAGTGCTGTTCATCCTCTTCAGCTGTAGCGTAGACTCATATTTCATGTTTCTTCTTTCCGTGCGTCTCTACCAGCTCCTGGGATTGTCCCATGGATAACAGCAGGGTCCTTATGTGGATCAAGGATTTGAAACGCTTGTGTTTGGGCCCGCCACACTGTGGCGGCCACAGTTTCAAACTGGTCATGTGACTGCATGGCTATATCTGATTGGTAAAAAAAGTCACCGGAAACTCCACTGGCGGCATATTATCTAATGTGTTAAACCATTTTGTTTTTTTAAAGTAACGAGTCTAATTTCACAAATGTAGCGGAGTAAAAGTACCGTTTCTTCTTCACAAATGTACTCAAGTAAAAGTAAAAAGTATTGCGCAAAAAAGGTACTTCAAAAGTACTTTTTTTCAAAAACTTACTCAAGTACATGTAACGGAGTAAATGTAACTCGTTACTACCCACCTCTGCAGCTCAGACATATATTAATGAAAATGTAAAGGTCAATGAGAATGATAATGGTTTTGAACCAAGCAGCTCTCCTTTTCAAAATAAAAACCACAAGACTTTCAATGTGGAGCTCCCATTTTAACGGTGGATACGTATGATTCCATATAAAGTCACATACAAAAAGAATACTTTCAAAAAAAGGGAATACACCATTTTGAAGATGCACAGTCTTGTTGCATGCACAGTCCAGGTACATGAGTCCATGTACCTGGGTACATGGACTCATGTAGTAAACCAGGGAATCTGGAAAGAGGTTAAAAGTACATTCAGCATTACTTTTAAACGAGCCAAGGTGTACACCACAACTGTATCTTGTTTCATTAAAATAAGAGGCTTCTGTAAAGAGTGCAGTGACCAGCTACATTCCATTACATTCCATGTGAAAAGGAACCTGAAATTCACTGCCCAATGGTGCTAAAGTGTGTAATGGCAAACACGGATGAATCAATGCACACTGGCTTTTCTAAGAGAGCCATGTCCTGAGGTATGCGGGCACAACTAACAAAATAACTTTGTGAAGGCCAACTGGAGCTCCATGTGTGGAGAGCATCAGAGGCAGCAAAGCTGATGGACTTTGGTGATCCAGAGCCAAGTCATCTCCCAAATTTGACAACTCTGCGCAAAGCCAAACATGAACAAGATGATCATCTTCATCGTTTGTTTATATAGCACTTTAAAAACACACCTGGTAGACCAAAGTGCTGTACAATGCAAATATTGTAATAAAATAGCAAAAACCAGACCTAGCAATAAAATTAATAAAAATGTCAGTTACCCACAGAGTTAAAAGCCAGGGAATAAAAATAGGTTTTTAATCTGGACTTAAAAAATGGCACTGATGTAGCCTGCCTAATATGGAGAGGAAGGTTATTCCAAAGGATCAGCGCTGCAACAGAGAACGCTCGGTCTCCTCTAAGTTTCAGCCGTGACTTTGGGACCGAAAGCAACAGCTGCTCAGCTGACTGAAGCGAACGAATGGGGACATGGGGCTTCAACAAATCAGACAAATAAACAGGTGCCAGACAATTTAGAGATTTAAAAACCAATAAAAGGACTTTAAAACGGATCCTGAATTAAATTGGAAGCCAATGTAGAGAGGCTAAAACCAGAGTGATGTGGTCAAATTTCCTTCTGCTAGTCAAAAATCGTGCTGCAGTATTTTGCACTAATTGCAAGCGTGACAAAGTGCCCTGCCCAACCGCTATTAAAAGGGAATTGCAATAATCTAAACGTGAAGTAATAAAGGCATGACTAACACTTTCCAAGTCACGGAAGGAAAGGGCTTAACCTTCAAAAAATGTCTGAGGTGATAGAATGCTGATTTTACCACCCTGTTTACGTGACCATCAAAGGTAAGTGCAGAATCAATTTTTACTCCGAGATTTGTGATCGAACTCTTTAGTTGGGAAGTCAAAGCTGCAAAATTAACATCTGGAGCATGAGAAAAATGATTTGTGCCAAATAAGATCGCTTCTGTCTTCCAATCATTAAAATTTAAAAAGCTTTTGGCCATCCATGCTTTAACATCAGTAAGGCAGGCAAGCAGAAGTCAATTTGGCAGACTATCAGAATGACTAAAAGGACTAAAAGGACTAGAATGACTAAAATTCTACGATTGCTGAAATTAAATTATTTGAAGTGCCTCAATTCTATGCTTTATATTAACTAAAATGCCACATAACCATATAGTGTAGTATTAAGTGGACACGGCCCTGAAAAATAAAGGCATTACACTACGTGTCCTTGGCATGTAGAAGGCTGTAAACTCTTGCCCACGCTTGCCTGGGAAAAAGTAAACAACAGGGCACCATCTCCTAGTGGAAAGTTACTGAGAAACTGTTGTTTAGCCTAGAATGAGAGAGCTGGTAATAAAACTGTTAGGGGTACACCGCCATTTTGAGATCGGTGGCAATGTGTCATGCAGGACGCATGTCCCTTCTAGAAGTAATTGCGTAAAAGAATAAAGTGTGAAATGGTGTACTGTAGGGTTTTGTCTTCCATTGTATTCCTATGAGGAATCAAAAGAACTCGGTGAAATGTTGATATCAGGCTTCATCGTGCACAAATGACTGACAGACTTTTTGCCAATTTGGTCTTTTGCAAATGCAATGCAAAATAGTTCGAAGAAGGATCGTTAAGGAACTAACCTGAAAGATAGGATCATGGCCAAGCTTGAAACCTAGATCCCTCACAGCCAGTTACCAAGACTACGTGAAGTACCCTCAGAAGGTCTGCTAGATGATGTTAATGCCACACTATGGACAATACCTACGGCAACATTACTGAGACTAACAAGCTGATCTACACCATGACAGCCATGATCAGTGAGATGCTTGGCTACAAGTTGAACATCCACAAGGGGCAGTACCCTCCATGGAGTAGGAGGCTAGAAGCTAAGATCAAGGTAGAACGGAGGGAGGTTAGACAACAATCGGAACTGCAAAAAAGTTCGATGAAGAAAGTGCCTAAGAAGCACATCAAGCTGTCCATACCTGAGGCCAATTTTTTCAATTTTATTTGTATAGCACCAAATCACAACAAAAGTTGCCTCAAGGCGCTTTATATTGTACAGTAGATATAGAGAAAAACCCAACAATCATATGACCCCCTATGAGCAAGCACTTTGGCGACGGGGGAAGGAAAAACTCCCTTTTAACAGGAAGAAACCTCCGGCAAAACCAGGCTCAGGGAGGGGCGGGGCCATCTGCTGCGACCGGTTGGGGTTAGAGAAGGAAGACAGGATAAAGACATGCTGTGGAAGAGAGACAGAAATTAATAACAGATATGATTGAATGCAGAGAGGTCTGTTAACACATAGTGAGTGAGAAAGGTGACTTGAAAGGAAAAACTCAACGCATCATGGGAATCCCCGGCAGCCTACGTCTATTGCAGCATAACTAAGGGAGGATTCAGGGTCACCTGGTCCAGCTCTAACTATATGTTTTACCAAAGAGGAAAGTTTTAAGCCTAATCTTGAAAGTAGAAAAAGTGTCTGTCTCCCGAATCCAAACTGGACGCTGGTTCCACAGAAGAGAGTCCTGAAAGCTAAAGGCTTTCAGCCCCATCTTATCATTAAGATAAGATGGGGCCTGATTATTTAAGACCTTGGTCCAGTAACCATCACAGTGGCAGACATCCAAGAAAGGGTCTCCAGTATGAAGAGTTGGAAAGCACCAGGCCCCCTACATGATAAAGAAGCTGACTGCACTCCACGAGCACCTAGCAGTACAAATGAACCAGCTGCTATTTGACAAGAGCCACCCAGAATGGCTAACCAAAGGCCGGACAGTCCTGGTCCTCAAGGACCCCCAGAAGGGACCAGTCCCCTCCAACTACGGGCCAGTAACCTGCCTCGGCACCACGTGGAAGCTCCTGCTAGACATCATAGCGGCTGAGACGAAAAGGCACATGGGTCAATACATGACTGGGGCACAGAAAGGGATGGGCAAGAATACCAGAGGCACAAAACACCAGATACTGGTAGACCGAGCAGTCAGAGGAGGAAGGTGAGGCACCATCATAGAAGGACAGGCCCCTGCACGGTATGTACCACCGGCAGATAGTGGAGGTGGCTGATATATAGAAATCCTACCAGTGGGTGGACAACGCTGGATTGAAAGACGGCACAGAGGCACTAATCATGGCATCACAAGATTCATAGAGGCTGGGGTCTATCACACCAGGCAAGACCTCAGGTGCAGGCTTGTAAAGATGCCCCTGAGACAACCCAGCACGTAACAGCAGGGTGCAAGATGGTAGCAGGCAGGGCATACATGGAACGCCATAATCAAGTGGCCGGTATAGTATACAGAAACATCTGTGCCGAGTATAACCCGGAAGTCCCGAGGTCAAAATGGGAGATGCCCCCCAAGGGTGGTGGAGACTGACCAAGCTAGGATCCTGTGGGACTTCCAGATACAGACGGGCAAAACAAATAGTTGTGGATGATCAACTGGACATAGTGGTGGTAGACAAACAGAAGAAGACTGTCGTAGTGATCGATGTAGCAGTTCTGAATGACAGCAACATCAGGACGAAGGAACAGGAGAAGCTCAAGAAATACCAAGGGCTCAGAGAAGAGCTGGAGAAGATGTAGAGGGTGAAGGTAACGGTGGTCCCAGTGGTAATCGGAGCAATAGGTGCAGTGACTCCCAAGCTAGGCGAGTGGCTCCAGCAGATCCCAGGAACAACATCAGAGATCTCTGTCCATTATATGATCTCAGCACTTTTTGTTTGAACAGAAAGTTCTGCTTTTGCATTTTTCACTGAATGTTTATTCTGTGGATTTGTAGTTTTCAGGAAGACTCTTCTTGCAAAGTTTAATTGAGCTGTACATTATAGGGTTCAATTTCAGAATTAGTTTGTGCATATTTTGTAAGTTCACTTGTTTAATCGGGTGTTGAGATCTGTTACTTACATTTAAGATAGAACTGCAACATTGTGTAAAAAAAGCCTTGAAAGCAATGTTCCCTCTAATTTTTGTCTGTGTCTGAGTGAACACACAAACTCCCTGAGCGATCCCTTGGACCACTGTGAGCAACAGCAGATGTGTGCACTGTGGTCACGCCAGCATCAAATCCATCCAAGTTACATGGTTTATTAAAATAATCAAATTACAGCATTTACATTTATGTTAGACTACTTTTAATTAACTGCTTTAGCCCACTAACAATGAAAATTTAAAAAAAAAATGTTCATGTCCTTTGTAGTATGTTAACACTATTGGAAGTAAAAATATCTCCAATTATGAAAACACAACTTTCTTTTTTTTTTCTTTTAATGAAGCTAACTTGTGTTATGAGTATGATTCTGTAGTCTGGGAGAGAGTCCTGTAACTCTGTCTGCAAAATTCAGTATATAATGACCAATGTTGGGCAATTAATTATATAGTTAGTGTGGTAGGACTTGACTTAAGCGGCCAAAGAAGTGCAGGAGACTGATGCTGTCTAGTGTAGCAAGTGATTTATTCACCAATTTGTGACCCAAACAATATTTACAAAGAAATAAATAAGAAACTCAACTCTATAATTAACTCAGTTCAAATAAATATAACTGAACTTAAATCAACGGAAATTAAGGTCAAACTGCACACAGCTACACTGACCTGAACTTCTCTCCTCAAACACCTGAGTTCTGCTTAAATAGTCCACACAAGAATTCTTCCCCTTCTGCACTTGGTCTGATCCTGTGACCTCAGATGAACCCAGAAGCTATAAAGCAGGAAGTAAAACTACATTTCCTCCTGTTGTTTCTGGAAGTCAGGTAGATAAGGTAAGTTCAAACAATACAAATTAACAATTGAAATAAATAACATGTTAACTTAACAAACTTGTAGGAATTTACTTCAACCACGATGTTATATTATATAATTTGTAAAAGTGCAAAACCTAAACAAACCCGGGATAGTAGATGTTTGCCTATTGCAGACTACATATGAAATATGGCTAAATCAAAACAAGAATGTTAACTAAGAATATGGTGTTCTCACCCACTTTTTCACAGTTAGATATTAAAAAAAAATTATGCAAACAACAATTTTTTTTTTTACAGCTGTTTACCTAAAAATGCAGGCAAGGTGTTTTTTTAAAATAAACATTTCAAACTATTTACAGAACAATCAGCTGTTCTGCATCAAATTTGATGCCACACAAATTTTTTGTGCCACTCCAAAAATTAATTTCTCTCCACTATGAGACAAAAGAGAACAACAGCCTTATAACTGCAGTTGTGACAACAGGAGATGTATCACTCCTGTAACATTCAGCAGTTGCCTCATTGTTCTGACACACACAACAAAACTGTTGACTACACTACGCACTAACTACACAAGATTTGAACTAAACGTCGCAAATCTCTCACATCTCAAAACACCACCGTCACTCCTAACCCCTCCCCAGGCGGAGAGTGCTTTCGAGCGTTTTCCTTATAAAACGCAGTTTTACCGTTTCTTCCCGCAGTAAATATATACAACGATGGTATTCAGGAAAAACAAACATTGCATATATTTTTTTTATCATGACTCTAGTTTTACGTGGCCTATCAACACAATTTAAAAACTGGTATAAAGTCCACACTTTTTCCATCAATTGTTCCGTCTGTCCTGCTCACATCTCCACGTTGTCATTAACGTGGCTTCACTCCACATAAGCCACGCCCCTTTGCTAGCTAAAACACCGGTGTCGGCACATAGGGACGTGTCGGCACATAAGGACACATAAGCTGCGTATATACAAATGTGAATCGCATTATAAGATAAGAAAAGATAAGAACAACTTTATTTATCCCGAGGGAAATTCTTTTGTCATGTACATGCTCAAAGCAGCAAGAGAGACAGAGGAGCAGATGAATAAGATATAAGATATACAATATATACAATAAGAAGAATAGTAGTGTACAGTAATATACGGTGGGATAGTGCAAGACATAGTATCAGATAACTCTAACTAAGTAATATACATAACTATATCCTGGTAAATAAATAACTTAACTATCAGTGTAGGCGATTTTAGAAAGTGACGAAGTATTATTGGCTGGACTATGGGATACGGTGGCATCGTTCTAATCGTATACGGGAGCAGCCAGTCACTTACTGACTAACACTGCAAAACAGAATTGTTAAAGTTTTAATTTTAATTTCAATTCAGGTTAGATTTTTTTGTTTGTTTGTTTTTTTGTTTGTTTGTTTTTTGTTTTTTTCTTTTGCACAACGCAGATTTTCTATGCGCAGAGACCGTGCCAGCAGTGCGCAATTGTGCAATTGCGCACGCGCGCAGCTTAGAGAGAACATTGCTTGAAAGTAGAGCTGGGCCATATTATACCATATTATACATTCACGGTAATACCGGTACAATGCTAGGCAACGATAAGAAAATGAAATGTCGTGATAGAATATAGGTAAAACGCGCATGCGCAGTGCCGAAAAAGCACGTCGGTAATGGAGAATCAGAATGGGGAAAGCAGATTGTTGAGTGAAACGGATGAACCAGAATTGGTTTGTAAAAATGGTGCAACTTAACTGGTTTGGTGTTTGTCCGTCAGATACAAAACAAAGCACCCTTTTTTTATAGAACATGCAAGCAGGGCGTCGTTATTGCCGTATTTGTCGGACTAGGGTGCTCGTAAATCTGGGAGTAATCTGGGTCCTAAACTCCGTCCTTTAAGGTCCCGAAGTCAAACGAACATCACTGAGAGTTTAAAACTGTCTAAATTCTTTTATCTTTAATCAAATGATTAGCATTGCTGCTTTACCAGGTGTAACTATGATGTTTAACATCCAGGCATCCATGAAAACAGAATTTATTACATTTAACGGAGTTAGAAGTTGGCGGAAGTTAGCTCGCTAGTTTCGCTAGTTACCTAAACATGATATAGCATGTTCTGACTGAGAGATTTCTGAAAATATTCAAACATAGAGCTCTGCTATCACTTCCAACATAAATGGAGACAGAAAACTAAACAGCAGTGACGTTTATACTGTTACTGAAGTTGGGCTAGGTAGTATATAATGATGTGCTACGTGATCGCTAGTGACACAGCTGTGTTAGCATAACATAAACAGTGAAGCTGGAGGATGAACGCTAACACTTTTGAACTCAAAAGTTAACGTCAAGGTTCCTGATGATTAGAGACAAATGCAATCGCATGCCAGAATGCTTCAAACGGACCAAACTTCAGTCAGGAGAACAACTGATATAATCCATCCACAATACGAGGTTAGTCATTAATATACTGCGACAACATGGGAATAGAGCAGCTGTGATAGAATACAGCATTAATGAATCAATGGTACAGAAGTGGAGGAAGCAAGAAGAATGAGTTAAATAAAGTTTGATTTATCTTACTGCTTTGTTTCGCTTAATGTGCCCTATAATCCCGTGCACCTTATGGTCCGAAAAATATGTATTTGACTTTTTTATTTGGCACACTGCAGTTTAATGTTGCAAAGCACCTCTTTTAACTTCAGTGGATATTATAAATGGTTATGCTCAGGATATGTCAGCCCATTTCTACTGGAAATGCCTTTTGGTTAAACTTTCAGCAAGGAATTTGCATTTGCACTGTTAAATGTTTATATAGCTTTAATGCACATCAAAAGCAGCTGCTTGTTTAAGTAAAATAAATGGATCGGGGTTTTTTGCGCTAGTAAAGTTGTGGAGTTGTATTTTGTCTCACAGAAATTATATCGTCAGTTATATCGTTACCGCAAATTTTCAAATATATATCGTGATATATATTTTTGGCCACATCTCCCTGCCCTACTTGAAAGGACTAGAAATTCCCAGTTTCGGACTTGGGACTTGACTTGAGACTTGTCTGTCTTGAGAATTGAGGATAAAGACTTGAGACTTACTTGAGACTTGCAAAACAATGACTTGGTCCCACACCTGCTATTGATTATGCATTGTAATTAATGTCCAGTAGACACTGTTACAAAGCAAATATATATTCTTAGTGCTTATTTTCTGTTTATATTGTTTTATAGAGGCCAGAGTAGGAGAATGCCACTGTGAGTAGAACGTGTGCCAAAAGTACTGACAGGAAACTGCACGCTTTATGCAGAGAACAGGAAGCATTGCAGACAGAAAGTGAAACTAGGCAGGGTGCACTGCAGAGTTGTTTTGATCGAAACTGTGTGTGACTGAGTGACATATAAGAGAACTATATATACGCATTTTGCTTGTAATGCTTTTAGACCTGTTGATGCTTGCTAGCGTCTGCAGCTCTCCTTTTCCGGAAATGTAGAATAAAGATGATTTTTTTGAGCTTTGACCACACTGAGTCGGGTCTTTCTCTGTCGAATTTAAAAAGAACCGAATATGATAACACCATACCATGTAATTTGGACACACAATAAACATCTGAGCCAGTCAATGTGGAAAAAGACATCAACTTGATCAGTGCTCACAAACTCCTTCAATTCAATATTTGGATTGTAGCAAAATCTGAATGATGTATTTGTGGACCTGGCGCTATGATTCTGAACACACCTGCCATTGATGGGACTCTTTTCTACTCTGGGAGTGAGAAATGAGAAGTTGGTTTTATGGTTGATACTCTGGCTTTGAATATCGTTCTGGCCTTCCAACCCATCTCTGACCGCCTGGCTGTCCTCACTATCAACAGCACCATCAGAACCCACATCATTTTTGTCTGGAACAGTTGGGAATCAGTGACACCATGAGCAGAACACCTGAGAGAAGCAGGCCTCTTGTTGGCTACATTGACTGCTGTGCAACAAATGGCCTGCTCATCGGTGTGTCACACAAAACATGCCACAGAAAACATGAACCCAACAATACTTCTGTTTTACCAATTAAACTAAATATGTGACTGTAAAAAAAAATCTTCAGACAGTGATGAAGAATCTCCTGGGCTATCCCAAGATAAAGAAAACCCCTTCGCTGATTATCGTTCTGATTCCGCAAGTAATTTGGGTGTTTACCTGGACGGCTCCTTTAAGCTTGACAAGCATGTGTCCTCTGTTATTAAATCTTGTTTCTATCAACTTCATTTAATTTCTAAGGCCATGCCATACTTACCACGTGAGGATCTAGAAAGGCTTATCCATGCCTTTGTATACACTGGGCTTCATTCTGCCCTTCTACATAGATTGCAACTCATCCAAAGCGCTGCGGCTCACCTTCTAACTGGTACTCATAGGTTTGAGTCTGTCACCCCAATTCTCACTGGCCTTCACTGGCTCCCAATTAAACACCGCATTGATTTTAAAATTCTACTGCTTACTTATAAAATCATAAACAACATTGCACCCAGCTACCTTATTGATCTCCTTAGTGTGTATACTTCCAGTAGAACACTGAGATCTTCTGACCAATTGCTCTTGGTGCAACCTGGGTCACGGCTGAAAACCTGAGGTGACCGTGCCTTCACTTCAGTTGCACATAACCTCTGGAATAACCTCCATCATACCATTTGCGCATCTGACTCAATCCAGAGCTGCAAGTCTCGAGTGAAAACCCACCTTTTTAGCTTAACTTGTATGCTTGGTTAATCAATGCCTGCCATCTGCTAGCTTATCTGTTTTTGTATTTTATTACTGTTCTATTGGATTATGTGAAGCACTTTGGCTACCTCTGGTTTTAAATGTGCTATACAAACAAAGTTGTATTGTATTGTAGAATAATATCATTCAGACTTTAAATCATCAGCAGTGGGAACGTTTGGATCCTGACCTGAGAGTTTCCAGTGTACAATGTGGACTCTGCAGTGCAGCAGAAAGAAACTTCACTCCTGAATCCTGCAGGTTATTGTCACACAGGTCCAGCTCTTTAAGACAAGAGGACTGGGAGTTGAGAGCTGAGGACAGAGCATCACAGCTTCTCTCTGAGAGGTTACAGCCACTCAGTCTGGAAGAAAAAAAACAAACAAATTAATTAAATCAGTCAAATGAAACATTTTTTTAAATGCCAGAATGCAAAACAATTAATGGTTAACTAAATAGCTTCATTAAAACACAACTGCCCTTCTATATCAGCACTTACTCCTTGTAAGCTCCACCTGCTCCACCTTCTGAATCACACGACATGAAAACAAACTCCAAATCTAGCAGAAACATAATTTCTGACTCATGATTGGAAATGTAATCTTCTCAGATCCATCTGTACATTTTAGAGCCTGATACTGAAATATGGCACTGGACAGCAGGCACATTCACAGCAGCAAAGATCACAGAAGACGACTCTGTTCAATAAATATTACACTCATGCTGTCAAGAAATATCAAAGGTAGGTAAAACTCTGGTTGTCGCAGCCATACAGTAAGACATGTTTTGTACTGTTCTGCAGAAGTTTCTCACACGTGGTGGATAGATGAGTTGTAAAGGATGATGAAACAAACACTTCAGTCTACGTTTTTCTTCTAAAGTGGATTTTGGCAGCTGAGAGTTTTTCACACTCTTTCCCAGCTACAAATCGGAACACAAAAAAATAAATAACTTTACCCCACTTGGATCCTGATCATTCAAGATTGTGAAACGATTCTCTACTGAGAGAATACTGGTGATTTTAGAGAAGAGAGATGATTTGGAAGATGATGAAGGGGAAGAGTTTTCAGAACTTGAGGCCTTTTGTCTTCACTGTATAGGACTGAAAAGGCAGGAAGGGAGGGAGAACTGAGGAGAATAACACACAGGAAATGGTGTTGGGCTGACTCAAACCAGGCCCTGGAGTCACGACTCTAACCTTCAGTACATGGGTCACCTGCTCAGCCAGGTGTGCTATAGCAACAGTCAGCAGTCTGTAAGTTAATATGAAGACAATGACGAGAATGGCTATAAGTAAGGTAAAAACACAAAAACAACTTACCATCACCCAGCAAGGGGGAAAACACTGAGTTTGAATGGTCTTCTTGCCCAAGGAGTGAGCCACCCTGCATGGTTATCAATGTGGTGCAACCAAGGCCATTATACAGGACAGCTGTCATTGTACAGGCCATCCAAGCTGATTTTTAACTTTTCATCCCAGATACCACCTTAAAAATCATCTAGATTAGGATACGTTGGCTGATCTGAATTGTGTGTGTCCAGGGTGAACAGGAAGAATATATACATGCATAAAGTCCACAAAATATGCAACACACAGAAGAAAACTCTGCCCATCATGTGTTTTATAGGCTGTTGGGAAAAGGTTCTTGTTCAACGGTGCTGAACTACAGACTGACATGGATCTGTTTAACTTCTAATTAAGCTCAATAAAATAACCAGTAATAGTGATGAGAAGGTTTGCTTTAGACTGTGGTGCAGTATATCATCAAAAGCTGACAAACAGGCATCATGCTGGCAGTACATGGCATCAAGTCTGACTTCTTTTTTTTCCTTTTTTTTTCTTCTTTTTTTAACGTCAAGATTAAATTTTATAGCAACCACAGCAGACATAACCAGGGAAGGTGTGCTTGAGGAGATATAGTTTTTTTGTTTGTTTGTTTGCCTGTCCCGTTTGGCTCTTTTGCCATCAGAATTACTGTCTAAAGGCAAAGAAAGATGCCCAACGGATTTACTTTACCAAATTGACCATCCCAGCCTTGCCGTAATGGTCTATTTGATTCACCTTTTATTGTTTATTTTATTTTCACTTGCTGAATACGGGACAGACTTTACTGGGGGAAAGAAAGGGGAGAAAGAAAGAGGGAAAGAAAAACAGCTGAAAAGAGGGATGGGGAAAAAGGGCAAAAAACAAAAACCAACAGAATAAGCAGACAAAAAATACATATATCGATCACCTGGATCACCTGTTGAGAAAGAAAAAAGAAAACAAGCAGAAGAAAACGGGAGTAATAGAATAAACAACATCACAATGATATATGGGAATATGGCAGTAAATACTAAATATTAAACATTATTGTGCAGCACGTAAGATCGACAGCGCACAGTGTGCTTTGAGGTAAGAGCCAAAAAGGGTGTAG
This sequence comes from Oreochromis mossambicus, assembly GCA_922035795.1. NCBI lineage: Eukaryota > Metazoa > Chordata > Actinopteri > Cichliformes > Cichlidae > Oreochromis > Oreochromis mossambicus. The sequence continues at coordinate 50,352 of CAKLIZ010001099.1, forward strand.
TTTGTGTGTGTGAGCACCTGTGAGCATGGACGCGCTTGTTTTTTAAAAGGTTCCCTCATGTAATGATCTGCTAGAGGGTGTGGGGGGCCACTGCCCCGACCTCCAGGGCATGAAGCAGGTATAGAGGAGATCAAAACTCCAGACATCCAGAGGCCCCCAGAACACAAGAGACCAAGGAAGACCAACAGAGGGGCAGCCGCGCCACTATCCCAGAAAGAGCTGAGGAGAGTCCCAGATGAGGGGTCACTCAGCAGCCGCGGAGCAGAAGCCAGGGGGGTTTGCAGTGACGTGCCCATGAGCTCCGCCGGCAGCCAGCTGTGCCTGAGTGACCGAGCCCCAGGCCGAGAGACCGAGGGCACCCCACCTCCGAAGTGGCCCGAGCGAGCCCCAGGCTCCAGGCCCCGATAAGCAGCCGCCAAGGAGTGAGCCGGTGTGTACCTGGGCGCCCATCCCCGGACACAAAGAACCACCAATGCACCGATGTCTGAGGGCGTCTGCCACCGGCAGGGGAATTGGTGGGGGGAGATAGGCCTCCAAACTTTGGAGGGCCCGAGATGTCCCCAGAAAGGTGGTGTCTGATACCCAACCTGACATATAGACACAGACATACAGGCACACACAGATACAAACATCCATTCCCACCCTCATGCTCTCATAAGCAATTACTCCACACTCAACCAACGTGGGGACAGACATAAAAAGACACTGTACACACAATCACACTCCCCAAGCGTACTCTAAGAACCGGGTCTAGGTGCCCTTGCCCCTGGAGGGGGAAACTGCACCCAGACCCAGGCGGTGTTACCCTTTTCCCTGAGGTGGGGAGAAGCAGACCGCCCCGACTCCGCAGCGGCAGGGAGGCCCCACATTCCAGACCCCAGTTGGATGGCCAATTCCTCCTCCTAGCCCCCCTCCTCCAACAGGCCGCAGAGAACGGGGGTGTGAGAAGACTCCAAACCTCCCTCCACCCGCTCATATGTAGTGTTGATGTATGTGTGTTCTAAGGTGCATTTAAAACCCAGGAGGGCATTGAGCTACCTGCCAGAGAGCAGCAGGTAAGCGCATAGCCCACCTGATAGCCCTCAATGTCTACGTGTATTTAAAATTGAGAGGTGGGCAGCGACGCCAGGGGTGAGGTGTACACCCTGATGGTAATTTGGATTCCGTGTAGTGTGCCCACCCTGAGGGGATCTAGCTAAAACAGCTAGTTTCAGACTGAAGATGAACTGAGCTGCTGCACCAAAGCCTGTACCAACACTTTGACAAGAGTGTGAAAGAAAAACTGGAAGAAAAGGAGGTTCAGGGAGGGACAACCATCTGCTGCAACCAGTTTGGAGTGAGGGAAGAGAGCAGGCTAAAAACAACAAAGAAACAACAAACACACTGTGGAAGACCGAGGCAGAGTTTAGTCATCACTCTAATTCAGCATGAACACATGGATAGTGGAGAGAGGTGGCTGAGAAAGTAATGCTTAGTACATCCTGGCAAGAGAGCCCAGAAATCTAAGCTTAAAAAGTGTAACTAAGGATGTTTCTATGGCTGCAATGATTCACTGAGTAATTCAAATGCTTTGTTTAATGCATGATCCACCACGCATGGAAAAGAGAGTGTTTCACCAACATTTGTGACTAAAAATAGACCTGCAGGAGAAATGTATCTAGGATCATGCATGTCAATATACAACATCAGGCACATGCAGCCCCAGATTTTAAACAGACTGATAACACAACAGAAGCAGTGATGATCATAGTTCACGGTGGATTCAGCATCTCAAGTACACAGAGTTCTTGAGCCATCAAAGAGGTTACAGTTGTACTGAAGAAATACCAAAACTTTATGATTCAAATTCATAAAAAGACAGAAAGCCTGGTAAAATAAATTACTGACACAATTGGATGTTAAAAGTAAAGACATGAGTACAAATGTACTTACAGAGCTTTGTTGGAGGCTTTGACCACTGGCAGCAGCCTCAGAAGAGCCTCCTCTGAAGCAGAGTATTTCTTCAGGTCAAACACATCCAGATCTTTTTCTGATGACAGTAAGATGAAGA
>CAKLIZ010001100.1:0-15849 GCA_922035795.1 Oreochromis mossambicus
TGTTAAGGGAAAATCCCAAATAGAAGGCTGCCAAGTAAAACAGAGACACAGTGAGACAATATAATCAATCACATGTAAATGGGTGAATCGTCTCGAGAGAGAGTCACACAGTACTCTTCTTTATTGCAGGTTATATAGGCATGTAGATTACACAGCAGACGGAGGCAGTCTCCGCCTGTTCTCAGAATATAGATTGCTTAACTGACAAATGCATATCTTACTAAACATTCTGTCCGTGCTATACTAAACGTCTGCTTAAGTGGCATTTTCCGTTGCTCTTTGCACAGGAACTTGTCTTCACAGGCATTTGATAAGCATAGGCAAGGCTTCATGTTTATCAGGGTGAATCGTCATTCAGAGTTTACACAATCACAAGCAAAGCATATTTGAATAATAAACAAAATCTTTTCACACTGGTGAAGATCCCAGCCAGCTCATGTTCATGTTTGTCTTTAAAGAACAGAGCTGCTCTGATTCTCATGTCTTTGTGTCTGATCTGTTAAACCAGTGGTTCCCAAACTTTTTTTGCTGGGCCCCCCTTGTTTTACAAGAAAAATGGTTGCGCCCCCCCTCGCGCGCACGCACGCACGAACACATCCTCCAACCACACACACCCATATTTTGCTCCATTGCGGTTTCTTTCACACCTCAAACATTTAGTAAACAATTAAGCAAATACAAGTAATCTGCAACAAATTACAGGTAGTAAGAAAATAAACTACTAACTCTTTTATGCTACGTCCACACCTACACGGGTGTTTTTGAAAGCGCAGCTGTTTCGTCCACACGTAAACGGCGTTTAGAATCACAGAAAACTGAGATTTTTTAGTCCTTTTTTGCGTTTACATGTGGACGAGGAATACAGAGTTCGTCACGCAACGTCAAAGGTATGTGCCTTTTTTCACGTCACGCTGTGCGTCACGTTATTGTTTACGCGAGATGAATTGCAGAATGGCAGATAGAGACGAAATACTGTTAATCTGACTGTCTGAAGGTTTTACACGCTTACATACACACACGCAGTTACTGTCCCTCCATTTAGAAATGGTGTGATTATTTTACATGTAGTTGTTGTTTTTCCTGTGTAATAATATTAAACATTGCTATCAATACATTTTTCAATCCCTCTGCAAAATGGGTTCAAAAACATAAACAACTGTTGGATGCTGTTTGTCCGATTTGAACCGGGGGAACAAATCGTGGCAGGATCAGCCTGATATTATTTGTATCCCACTGTAACTTTACTGTATAAAGAGCTAACATGTCCAAAATGTCAGGAGTAGTTAGTCATTACAACAAGTGTTTGTGAACTAAAAATCAAGAATGTGGGATACTGTTTGTCTGTTATTTGAACAGACCAGCGCTGCTCCCGACGCAGGGAAAACCAATTCTTCAGGGGAGACCTACCTTGGCACTTGTGCAGGTGAAACCAAAGGGAAGATATGCTTCACCATATTTTCTAGTCTTTGGCTTGGAATGAAGTTGGTTTGGAAACATATTCAGCGATGCTTCATCGTCTGCTTTGCGTTTGTGTAGGCGCCCCGTGCTAGCAGTGTCCAAGCATTGTTTTTTTTTGTTTTTTTTCCCCCCCTTTTCATGCCGCGCCCCCCCTGCAATGGCTGTGCGCCCCCCCTAGGGGGCGGGCCCCACACTTTGGGAAGGTCTGCTGTAAGGGATATATTTATATATGGGGCACTTTTAGAAACATTGAAGTTCATGTGCAGAAATCCTGAAATTTGCATTTTACTGAACAGAGAGCGTTGATTAGACCCTGATACTTATTCTGACTTCTGTGATGGAAGCTATTTTAAGACCCACCCTTTGTTCACAGCTAAGAGAAATGTGTTACAAATTCAAATATACTATGATGATTTTGAAACAGCCAATCCCCTTGGTTCAAAACGTGTAATTCATTAAATTGGGTGTCTGTATTTTGTAGTAAGAAACTTGTCTCCTAAATTTAAATCGGTTTTGATGAATATTCATTTAGTAGCACTTTTTCACACACGGGATTTACAAAGGTACAGTTTTGATCTTATACTGAAACCTTTAATAAATTATGTTAAAACTATTGGAAAGGCAGGGTTTAAGTCTTCCATTTTCTGATGAGCCAGTATACGGTACAATCACACAAATAACTGGAGATAATCTTTTTTTTTTTTTTTACCTGTCCCGTTTGGTTCTTTTGCCATCAGAATTATTGTCTAAAGGCGAAGAAAGATGCCCAACAGATTTACTTTACCAAACTGACCATCCCAGCCTTGCCGTAATGGTCCATTTGATTCACCTTTTATTGTTTATTTTATTTTCACTTGCTGAATACGGGACAGACTTGACTGGGGGAAAGAAAGGGGAGAAAGAAAGAGGGAAAGAAAAACAGCTGAGAAGAGGGACGGGGATAAAGGGCAAAACACAAAAACCAACAGAATAAGCAGACAAAAAATACATATATCGATGTTGAGAAAGAAAAAAGAAAGCAAGCAGAAGAAAACGAGAGTAACAAACAGCATCACAATGATATATGGGAATATGACAGTAAATACTAAATATTAAACATTATTGTGCAGCACGTAAGATCGACAGCGCACAGTGTGCTTTGAGGTAGGAGCCAAAAAGGGTGTAGTTTGTGTGTGTGAGCACCCGTGTGTACACCTGTGAGCATGAACGCGCTTGTTTTTTTGTTTTTTTTTGTTTTTTAAAGGTTCCTTCATGTAATGATCTGCTAGAGGGTGTGTGGGGCCACTGCCCAACTGGAGATAATCTAGGGATGCACACAATTCTTGGTTTTAATGAGTCATTTAGTAGTCATCATTTCTGTCGCATTTGTTCGATAGAGAAAAATGATTGCCAAACTGTTTACAGTGAGGATCATCCAAACGTGATCCTTCGTGGAGAAGATGTATTTGCATTGCCAGTCTCTCCGTGAAAATCCACAATTGAAGACACTGTATGGATTAAAAAAACAAAACAAAAAAACCCCAAAAAACTCTACACTAAATTAATTTGAGTATTTTCATGATTGCTCTAACTATTCATTCGAATTTATGCATGATCTTCTTGAGGGTGTTGCTCAGTATGAGCTGAAATTGCTGTTTGGATATCTCATACAACACTTTATTTCAAAACAAGATTTGCTTTCCCGGATATACAGTTTTGACTAGGGATTTTTAGATAGAAAAAAACATCAAACAAAGATTGCTTTGAATAGTGCTGGCAATAGCGTTGGCTTAAATTCTATTCAGACATTATGTCTTGTGAAAAACGTCCCGCTTTAGGGGATATAGTTCCTGATGAAAATGAAAACTGGAATTTGTTACTGTTGTTACTTGGAATAATGAATATTGTTTTTTCACCTTCTCTCACTGTAGGTATGACAACATATTTAAACCAATTAATTACTGAGCACCACAAATTTTTAAACAGCTGTATCCACACAAAAGCTTGATTCCGAAGCATCATTTTATGATTCATTACCCATCTTCAATCAGAAAAATCAGTCCCTTACTACATATGTGGTCTATGAGGTTTGAAGCCAAACACAAATTGTTTAAAGATTATTTAATTTTTTTAAAAACATAACCAAATCACTTGCAGAAAAGCATCAGATGGCCATTGCATATCACTGGGAAATATTCACCCCCAAACAAAGGGAGTATGGGCCAATTAAATTCTTTTCACTAAGAGATGAGAATATGGTCAATAATGAAATGCTTGAAACAATATCATCAAAAGAGGTTTTCTCAAGTACCTGGGTTAAAGCTGGTGGCATAGAGTATAAAGCTGGACTTGTCATTTGCAGTGCAGTGGAAGAAGACATGTCTGTTTTTTGCAAAATAAGTGTTTTACTTTTGGTTGAAGATGACATTTTTTTTATGGGAAACAAGTTATTTACAGAGTGTTTGGATAAGCATCTACATGCATTCAGAGTTGTACATACCGAGGAGAGATGTATAGTGAAGATGTCAGATCTAAAGTTTTATAAACCTTTTGATATTCAAAGCTCATACAATGTTTCAGATGACACAGTGTACATTGTATCTTCATTCACAATGTATTGAAGACAAAATAAATGTTGTTTTTGGGAGAAAAAAAGATGGGCAATGTAATTCTTTCTCAGAATTTAATTTTAACACTTTTCAGTGTAGAAAACCTGACACTATAGGGAGTGAAGCCAACTCTAACCTGAAGGTTTAAAATTGTATCTCAGCAGAGTCACTTTTTCAGTCTCTAAAGTTTTATTTTAACTCTGTTTTGGAAGTTAAAATATAAACTCTGGCACAGTGTTAAATATTTTAACTATTTCAAAAATGTTCATTTAACTATAGAGAGTGTGGAGCTATATAAAGCCTGAGAAAGTGTTGAAAATGACTTTGTGGGAGTTAATTTAACACTGGTCTTTTTGCTGTGTGGTTTGTTTGTTTGTTTGTTGCTGCCTGGTTTGGTAGCTCTTACTACGCCATCATGCTGTCAAACTCATACCGACTGTGAATTGTTCGGTGGAGGAAGCCGTTTTAGCTGTAGGAGAGGTGGTGGGTTATGACAGCATGAAATCTGCCTCTCGTATGAATGGTGCGATTGTTATCCTTCTTGATAAGGTAACTAAAGTGAATGATTTGGTGGAAAGAGGTGTCATCGTTCATGACCCTTTCACGCCCATTCTCCCATTGGTTAGCCCCGCTACAAAGGTTACCATTTCTAATGCATCTCCTTTTATTAAAAATGAAACTTTAGCCAAGGAGCTGTCACGGTATGGCCAACTAGTTTCTCCCATGAATATGGTCTCTTTGGGGTGCAAATCTGTGCTCCACAAACATGTGTGTGTCACAGAAGGCAGGTTTTTATGATCCTCAAAGACACCGCTAGTCAGTGTTGGGAAGGTTACTTTTAAAATGTATTCCACTACAGAATACCGAATACATGCCCCAAAATGTATTCTGTAACGTATTCCGTTACGTTACTCAATGAGAGTAACATATTCTGAATACTTTGGATTACTTAATATATTATCATGCTGTTTACAACTACGTGAATGTACTATTGCTGTGATTTATTACTGTTACTGAAGGTCCGCGGCTCCGAACAGTAGTAAAGGGACCTCTGGCTAATATGTCGGGTTCCGTGTCGGGCTGGTAGCCGAAAACTAGCTTTACTTTGTTGTCTGGGTCAACTTTGCCAGAGACAGAGAGAGGCGTTGAAAGGCTGCTCCAACGGAACTTTTTTTTTCCGGAGGAAAACACGAACACAGTGTACAGTTGAGTCTTAATAGCTTACTTACAAATGGGCTCGTCAGGCACTCTTCTTGGCTGCAGTGGTTATTATTATATTTACATGCTTCCAGCTCCCGTTTTTGCTCCATGACAGCTCGGACTTCCTTTTTCTCCCTCCCTCACTCACAGACACATAACGGGTATGGTAATCCATTCTCCCTGCAGCACGGACTACACTGCCCATGAGGCTACATGCTTTAGGACTATACCTGTAGCATTCTGCCTTTTAGCTTAGCACAACAACAACAAAAATGCGCTCTCTCACCCAGGAAACACAGAGAGAGAGAGAGCGCGTCACCCTGTAACCATGGCAACCGTAACGCTGCCGCCTGGAACAACAGAACAGCTGTCAAACAAAACCCAAACAGTCCTGACCCGCGACAATATGAAACAGGGAAGTACCGCCGTGTAATCCATTTATTTCAACAAAGTAACTGTATTCTAAATACCACCCTTTTAAACGGTAACTGTAACGGAATACAGTTACTCATATTTTGTATTCTAAATACGTAACGGCGGTACATGTATTCCGTTACTCCCCAACACTGCCGCTAGTGAGCTGAACCTGTCTTTCAATTTCAAAATCGAGGGTTTCAACTAAATGGTGTTTGCTTCGTCTGAGAGCATGAAATGTTTTGGTTGTGGTGGAGAAGGGCATTCTGATCCTATTGAGAGAGGCTAAGAAACACGGAGCCAGCGGATGTCGCAGTCGGAGAGCAGGTACCGGTCAGGGCTCCTGGAGAAGACACAGTGATTGCTCATGTGAAGCCCGCTGAGGCCACGGGCTGCTCCGCTGTTGCTGATGCCCAGTATCCTGTTAGCCAATGTTCAATCCTGTCTCCTTTTATGACACCAGACCATAAATTCCTTTCTCTCTAAACAATTACACACACTCTCAGGCCTACAGTTACACCAAACTGAAACACAGAGACAAATCCTTTCCTATTTATCTGATCTAAACAAATTTAACACATCCTATTATAATAATTATTTTTCTTGTACTCACACAGGGCAGCTGTGGCTACAATGTAGCTGCCATCACCAATGTGTTTGTGAATGGGTGGATGACTGAATGTGTAAAGCGCTTTGGGGTCCTTAGGGACTAGTAAAGCGCTTTACAAATACAGGCAATTGGACTGCAACCTCCTCTGCTTCACCGAGACTTGGCTTAACCTAGCAATATCGGAGCACGCTGTGCAGCCGGCACAGTTCTTTTCGGTTTATCGCATGGACAGAACAATGGAGTCGTGGAGTGTGTTTGATGGTGTGACAGTGCGAACATTTCCCCACTCACACGATCTTGCTTGCCCAATATGGAACTTTTGATTATTAAATGTCGCACTTTCTATCTCACTCCGGAATTCACCGCGATCATTGCCTACACTGTTTACATTCTGCCTCACGCGAACTCGGACACTGCCTTATGTGAGCTACATGAGGCTCTCACACATAAACAAGCACTTCACCAAGAGGCCGCACTCATTGTCATAGGAGACAGAGTAAATCTCAAATGGACATTTCACAACCTTCACCAGCACATCACCTGCCCCACCAGGGCCACTAGGACATTAGACCACTGCTACACTCTGAGAGATCACATCACTTCTTAACTTCCTGCTACTATCAACCCACTTCAGTTTGCATACCGGACTAATCGTTCCACAGACGATACCATAGCTCACCAGCTCCACACATCCCTGAGTCACCTGGACACTGGCAGAGGGAATTATGTTAGGATGCTCTTTGTGGACTACAGTTCAGCATTCAACACAATAATTCCCTCTAAGCTTTTCACCAAGTTGACGGATCTAGGACTCAGCTCATCACTGTGTCAGTGGATCCTCAACTTCCTCACAGACAGACCCCAATCAGTGAGGGTGGGAAAACAAGTCTCCCCCTCCATCTCACTCAGCACTGGAGTGCCTCAGGGCTGTGTTTTAAGCCCCCTACTGTACTCACTGTACACTTATGACTGTGTAGCCACATCAGTTACCACCTCCATTGTCAAGTTTGCTGACGACACTGTTGTTGTGGGCCTGATCTCTGACAACATCAAGAAGGCCTACCTGGAGGAGATTAGGAAACTGGAGACCTGGTGCCAGGAGAATAACCTCCTCCTAAACGTCAGCAAGACTAAGGAGCTGATCGTGGACTTCACTACAAAGCAGGCGAGGAATTACAAACCCCTCATCATCAGTGGCGTGCCAGCGGAGAGATTGGACAGTTTTCGATACCTGGGTGTCCACATCACTCAGGACCTGTCATGGTCCTGTCACATCAACAGCCTGGTTAAGAAAGCCCACCAGCGTCTCTTCTTCTTCACAACACTTAAAGATTTCCGTCTGCCACTGAGGGTGCTCAAGAACTTTTACTCCTGCAACATGGAGAGTGTCCTGACGGGAAACATCTGCACCTGGTTTGGGAACAGCACCAAGCAGGACAGACGAGATCTGCAAAGAGTGGTGCGCTCAGCCAGGCGCATCATTCAATCATAGCTTCCTGACCTGCTGTCCAGCTACACCAAGCGGTGCAAGACCAAAGCCAGGAAGATCATGATGGATCTCTTCCATCCCAACAATGGACTCTTCTCACGGTTGAGGTCTGGGAAGCACTTCCGCTCCCTTAAGGCCAAAACAGAGAGAATGAGGAGGAGCTTCTTCCCCCAGGCTATTCGGGCCCTGAACCAGGTGTAGGACTGGACTCTCTCACACACATCACATCAGTATAGGACTGAACTCTCACACACATCACCACACGCACTCTGGTTTTTCTTCTTGCACACCTCCTATAATTTATCATTTCTATTGACTAATAATTGCTTACAAACTGTTATTTGCACATTTGTACTGTAAATTTCAAAGTTAAATCTGTAAATTTTGCAATAATGTTTTGGGTTTTTTTGTCATAAGTCCAGCTGTAATGGAGGTGTGGGGATTGTGTTCTCTAAGAATATTTTGCCTGTTTCTTGTGAAGCAGAGGAAAAAATTAAGGGCTGTTTACTGAAAGTTAAAGTCAAATATGATATGAGAATTTTGTTTTTTCTCAATGTATATGCTCCAACTAAAGGAGTGGACAGAATGGGTTTTTAAATGTCCTGTATGATACTGTTAAGGATTCTAGTGATGATGAGAATTTGTTTTTATGTCGGGATTTCAATTGTACTGAAAACCCACTTTTGGATAGGAACCACAGGGAACCTCATCCTGCATCCTCTCGTAGGCTCAGGCAGCTGGTTGCAGCTGTGGACCTGTCTAATGTGTGGAGGGTTTTCAACGGACATCAGAGACAGTACACATGGAGCCATTCTAAGGACAATTGTTTAGCTTTGGCAAGACTGGATCGTATATTCTCATTTAAACGCCATTTTAGTATTTTTAAAGACTGTCAGATAACCCCTATTGGTTTCTCTGATCATTGTCTGGTTTCTTGTTCTGTGTTCATTAAAACTGTTCGTGTACTGAGTGCCTACTTGCACTTCAATACAGCCCTGTTGTATGGCAAAGCTTTTAGAACAGCCTTTGAGGGTTTTTTTGGCTCAGTCACCAGAAATCTAAATCCGACTTTGTTTGCATCCAGCAGTGGTGGGATTTGGGGAAGTGTCAGATCAAGCAATTGTGTCAACAGTAATGTTACTAGAGACATAACCAGATCTATGGGAGACCTAGAGACTCTAGAGAGTCTACAGGAAACCAGGGACTTTTAGATTCCCTCAAATCCAAAAAGGCTTTTTTAGCCGACCTGTTGGGCACGACAGCCAAAGGGGCTTTGGTTAGGTCACGTCTCATCAGTGTCACCAAAATGGATGCCCCGTCTCATTTGTTCTTTGGACTGGTAAAGAAGAATGGGCAAAGAAAAATTATTTCACTCTCTAATGTCTGACAGTGGCTCCACAATCTCAAATCCTTCTGAGATCAGGAAGTTTGCTGTCAGCTATTATGAAGACCTTTTTAAGACTGATTTCTCAGAAAATCCCAGTTTATGCAACAGTTTCTTCAAGGGACTCCCCCAGGTGGTGGCTGAAGCTAATCGAAAATGGGAGGTTCAGCCAACTTTGCATGAAATTCATACTGTCCTGATGAGCTTTCAGAATGGTAGAACTCCTGGCATGGATGGTTTTCCTGTTGAGTTTTACAAAGCCTTTTGGTCTGTGATGGGTGAGGATTTGCTGGAGGTTGTCACAGATAGTCTGCAGTGAGGCTTGCTGCCTCTGAGCTGTAGAAGGGCAGTTATCGCTCTGCAGCCAAAGAAGGGAGATGTATGCAGTTTGAGGAACTGGAGAACAGTCTCATTGCTCTGTACAGACTACAAGATTTTTTCCAAAGTCCTGGCCACCAGACTTCAAGATGTGAGGGCTTGTGTCATTCATGGAGACCAAACATATTGCGTACTTAGGACTTAACCAAAACAGAACCAGAATCAAAACTAGATGATAGTAGCACTAAAAATCATCATAGACCTGCATTACAAATGGTGTGTCTTTGGCTTTCGGACGGAAAGGTGACCACAGATCCGGCTGAGATGAGAAGACATGCGGTGGACTTTCACACTGACTTATTTAGAGCATATAGCTGTGATGTGGACTCTGCTTCAGAAATTCTGCAGGGGCTTCCTCAGCTGGATCCAGGGGATCGGGAGATCTTAAAGAGGGATATAACCTTGGATGAGCTGTCTACAGCAGTTTCTCAGATGGCTTCAGGCAAAGCTCCAGCAATAGATGGTTTACCATCAGACTTTTTTAAGCACTTCTGCAGTCTTCTAGGTCGAGACCTACTGGACATGTTTAAGGAGTTATTTCTCTTATACCAAAAAAGGGGGATTTAACCCTTCTTAAAAATTGGAGACCAGTGGCCCTTTTATGTGCAGACTACAAGATTCTTTCCAAGGTTTTATCAAACAGACTGAAAATGTTTTGTTATGATTCAGTGTTAAGGATGTTTTTGCACTGTGATTTTTCTCTGCCAGTTTGTGTCCTGTGTTATTGCTGCTATGTGCTATGTGAGTTCCAGGTGGAGGCTGACCATTGGTGGAGGACTGGCAAAGGCCGGCTATAAATGAGGACCCTTCTCAACCCCCCCCGCGCGCCGCCTACTTTCTGTTCCCAACGAACTGTGCATGTGGCTGCGTGTGAATCTGTATTCTGGAAGCTTTTGCTGTGTTGTAAATAGCTTGTTGTAAATAGATGTAAATAGTTGTCAATATTTTTTACTCGGTAGCTGTAGGGGTGAGAAGCCATTTTCTTTGGGAACCTTTTCTCCTGTTTTTGGTTAGCGAGGCAGGTAAGACACCTGTAATTTTCTTTTGGGGTTTTCCGTGTAGGTAACCCAGTTGCAGTTCATTTCTGGAGTTTTTGTTTGTTTTTTTGGCCATGCTCACCCTGACGCCCGCTACCTTTTGGGACTTAATAAACTAACTGGCTGTTGCAAAATCTGTGGCAGCTGGTTTTTTTTTGGTTTTTTTGGTTCGTCTTCCTTGAGAGCAGGGAGTGTGGGAGCAGTTTCCTTTTTTTGTATATTCCTTGTGTTGCACACCGGTCTCCCTTGGGCTGGGGTGTAACATAACTGGGGGCTCATCCATTCCTTTTTTTCCATCTCTTTTGGGTTGGCTTGGAGGGTGGGCTCGTTCGTTCTTTGTTTGTTGCCGTCGTCATCGTCACGGGTAAGTTACCAGTGTCCTTTGTTGGCTCCATTTTTCTGCTTGGCAGTTTTTTTTTCTTGTGTGGGGGGAAGGGTGTTTGTAGTGGGTGTGTTAGTATGGAGTTTAAATTAGAGGAGTTCACCATGAGTCCAACTAAGGAAAAGTTGGACAGATGTACAAAGGATGACCTCACTCTTATTGCCAATTTCTTTGATGTGACTGTGCCATTGAATGCAAAGAAAGAGCTGAAAAAGCTCCTGTGTGTTATTAAACCTGATTCTTTGATCCCCAAAATTTGAAAAGAGAAAACCCAACTCGGTGTGGTCAAAGCTCAAAAAACCATCTTTATTGTACATTTCCGGAAACAGAGAGCTGCGGACGCTAGCAAGCATCAACAGGTCTAAAAGCATTGCAACCCAAATGCGTATATATAGTTCTGCTATATGTCACACACACTTTCGATGAAAACAACACTGGAGTGCACTCTGCTTAGTTTCACTTTCTGTCTGCAACACTTCCTGTTCTCTGCACAAAGCGTGCAGTTTCCTGTCAGCCTCTGACCTAGTTTATACTCAAACTTGGCCCTTTCTTAGACTGGAAGCAAACTATATCAAAAATAAGTAACAATAAGCACTAAATAAGCACTAACAATATACCGTAATTGTCGGGCTATAAGCCGCTACTTTTTGCACAAGCTTCGAACCCTGCGGCTTTTAGTCAGGTGCGGCTTTTCTATGGATTGTCCATGATTTTTGTGATATCGTAAGAGGATTTGTTTTGTTTGTTCCACTGTTGTACGGCACTACGTTGCTTGGCGGAAGGGCATGTGATCAGACACACAGTATCGGGGTTCAAGAGTGGTATGTTGGTCACACGTCCATCCGCCAGGCAACATAGTGCCGTACGAAGTAGCGCGAAAAACAAACTTCAGAGTAGCGCTACGCGTTCGGCGGGAGGCGTGGATGATGAGCGGCGATAAACTTGCGAAAAGCAAGTCATGCTCAACTCCACCGGTGGATTCTGACAGCGTGGAAATGTGTGAAAACATCCAGGATCACCAACGGATTTTGAAGGGCTGGACTGCTGCATGATGGAGAGGAGGACACTGCCACGGCCCTTCTGAGGGTGTTCGACTCTGACACTGACAAAGAGGATTTCTTTGGTTTTGAAAGTGACAACGAAGGAAAGAAGCTGAGAGTGGATGATGAAGCCATCCTGAGCCTGTTTGTATCCGACACTGGAGAAGAGGACTTTGGTGGTTTTAGTGCGCAGGAAGATGAGAAAGATGGTGGTGAATGACTGACTTTTCTTCTTGTTAAAGCCGTGTCATTGCACCTGAGCCTAAAAGGTAGCCCGAATCTATTTTTCTGGTGTGCTGTAGGTTATTGTTATGTACTACATTTGTTACTCATTTATGAAGCACAGTACATGTTTCGTACTTGTAATTACCGGTACTTGTATATATACCTAAAAAGTTATGCAAATATGTACCCCTAATTTGTTTTTCAAAATATTAATAAAAGGGATGTGTCTCCAAACAGCCATCTCTTTCCTGACAATTCCCTTTGTGCATATTCTCTTACATATGATAAGTCAACGTTGAAAAACCTGCGGCTTTTAGTCAGGTGCGGCTAATGTGTGTACAAAACAGGATTTTCCCCTGATTTTAGCTTGTGCGGCTAATATTCAGGTGCGCTTTGTAGTCCGGGAAATACGGTATTTATTTTGTAACAGTGTTAAACTGCATGAAAGGGGGTTGTTTGGTGAGCCAGCTCCTGCAGAGGGAGGGGAGGCGGGAGTTGTGGCTGGTGTTCCTGCCCCACTGAAAAATCTCCCTCCTCAAAATGGCCTTTCTGCAGAAGAGCTGCAGTTAACACTGCGCATAAAGGAGGTTGAGTTACAGAGGCAGCAGCTGGAGGTGGTAAATGGTAAATGGACTGGTTCTTATATAGTGCTTTTCTACTCTCCTGGAGTACTTAAAGCCCTCTAATGGTGAATGCCATGTACTTAAAGGTTAGGACTCTGGAGATAGAGAGGGGAGCCGCTGTATCTGCCAGTCCTCCTACACCTCGGGCAGTGCCGCAGTCACCATCCCCTAAGCTAGAGGACAGCTTTGATATAAGTAGGCACATCAAATTAGTCCCAGCTTTTAGAGAGTCTGAGGTACATTCGTATTTCACCGTGCACATTGCAGGTGCACTACACTGTCCAAAGACTATATGGTCTCTTCTACTCCAGTGCAAATTGGTGGGGAACTCTCAGGAGGTGTGCACAGCTCTTTCATTGGAGGACAGTTTGGATTGTGAAATGGCGAAGGCTGATGTCCTACGTGCATACGAGCTTGTCACAGAAGCTTACAGGCGAAAATTTAGAGGTCTTAGGAAAACTGCCACCCAGACTTATGTAGAGTTTGCCAGGGAAAAGAAAACTCTGTTTGATAAATGGTGTTACGCTACCAAGGTAAAAACCTTGGATGATTTGCGTGAGCTGGTGTTGTTGGAGGAGTTCAAAAGTCAACTCCCAGAAAAAGTAGTAAACCTACTTAAATGAACAAAAGGTTACAACTTTTGCCGCTGCTGCTGTACAGGCTGATGAGTTTGCGTTGACACACAAAGGTATGTTTTCATCTCCTGTTCACAGCACATCAAACTCAGTCAGTCCAAAAATCTGGTCTCCAAAGAACACCCATCATATCACATCTGCAGCCACTGAAAATAGAGAGTGTTACTATTGCCATGAGCAAGGACACCTCATTGCTGCCTGTCCCGTTCTTAAGAGAAAGGAACAGTCCAGGAAGGCTAAATCTCCTTCCCCAATCAGCTTTCTGCAAACCAAATCTTATGCTTTAGATGTGGTGACTGTACTTAAAACTGAAAGGGACAGAATAGATGACGAGTTCAAGCTGTTCGTGTCAAAAAGTTTTTCTTTCTTGGTGGGAGGAGAGAAGAAAGTTGCTGTTAACATTCTGCTTGACACTGGAGCAAAACAGTCACTCATTTGTGAGGGTGTTTTACCTTTTTCAGCCCAATCCTACTGTGGCACCGAAGTGCTAGTGTGGGGAGTAGAAATGGGGGTCATGCGTTTGCCATTGCACGCTGTGCAGCTGTTGTCACAGTTCGTATCAGAGGAAATTAAACTTGGGGTGCGACCTCAGTTGCTAGTTGAAGGCATTGATATCATTCTCGGGAATGATTTAGCTGGATGCAAAGTTTTCCCCTTGCCCGAGGTAGTCGAAACACCAATAGCAGACACAAGTTCCTCTGATGTCGCCGCACTAAACTGTGTTTCTTTGTTTCCTGTGTGTGATGTGACGCGTGCACAGGCACGCAAATATGGAGAATTGGTGGATCTTAGCGACTCTTTTCTAAGGGATTTAGATCCAACAAGCTTGCCACCCGACTGTGAAAGTACCCCTGTTTCAGTAGAGCTTCAACCTGATGAGAAAGCTATGACACTCTCAATAGATAAGACAAGCATAAAGAAGCCCAGAAAAATGATGAAACCTTGTCATCCTGTTGGGCTTAGTGCGCATGCGCCATGCGCCAATCAGCGTGCAGCCTGTTCCAGTCACTCCTGCTTTTTCTCTTAGTTTAGCTCTGTTTTCTTACGTATTCTTTTTTTCTGACTTGTATTTTCATCCGTTTATTATCTTTCACGCAATCATGTGGATTGAGAGAGTTTTTGTTCTTCTGGTGGCCATGGAACTATTACTTTTATCAAGGAACGGGACCGCGGCACATCTCCTACACGCACGGACTGTTTACTCCAGAGATCAGCTGATCGCCCTGATGTCGGCTGGCTCGCTGGCCAGACCCGCAGAAGTACCAGCTGAAATTTGGAGAAAAACACATCGGGGATGCAGAGGTCAAAGACAGAAGAGAAGAAAGAAGGAGACTGTGACACAGCGGAGGCTTGAAGCGAGGAGGAGGTATAAACCGTGTCTGTCGTCTATCGTAATGGAAAATGTGTGATCCTTATCGAATGAAATCAAAGAGCTCTCAGCACTGGTACGGAGTCAGAAGGAATACCGAGAGTGTAGCCTGATGTGTTTCACTGAATCATGGATGCACCAGGACATTCCTGATGAGAATGCTTCCATGGAAGGCTTCCACACTGTTTGGGCGGACAGGGACAGCATCGCTAGCAGTAAGCAGAAAGGAGGTGGGCTTGCTGTTTTAGTTAACAATCGGTGGTGTAACCCTGCCAACATAATAACCCACCCTTACCCATAATCAAAGAAAGGATTTGTTGCCCGGACATTGAACTATGTGCTGTAGGACTCAGGCTGTATTATTTACCCAGGGAATTATCTCATGTCATCTTGGTGGCTGTTTATGTTCCTCCCTCTGCTAACCCCACAGCTGCATGTGACACTATCCACTCTGCCATAGCCCGGTTACAGACTCAGCACCCGAGTGCCTTTATTGTGATCTCTGGTGACTTCAACCATGTATCACTGGACAATACACTACCAACATTCCGACAATATGTGGATTGTCCCACCAGGGGAGAGAAAATTTTAGACCTTCTGTATGCTAATGTCAAGGATGCATAAAGCTTCTCTTCCCTTCCCTCACTTGGTAGTTCAGATCATAACCTGTCTGTGAAGGTTCTCAGTCATCCAGGTCATCGTAGTCAAAGGAGCTTGCAAGGAAAGCGTCTGGACTTAAGTTGCTTAAAGACGTTTCACCTCTCATCCGAGAAGATTCTTCAGTTCTAAGGTCAAATGGCCGAGAGTCACAGATTTAGACCCAGTGGGAGTTTCCCCCCAAAGAGGGACAAAGGACCCCCTGGTGATCCTCTAATCACATGAGCCAAGGTGTGAAAGCGGGTGTGGGACCTAATCAGCCAGGGTTTCGGGTGAGCTCATTGTGAAACCTGGACCCACCTTATCATGTGATTTCCTGAGGTCAGATGGCCCAGGATGTGAGTGGGCTTTAAGGTGTCT
>CAKLIZ010001100.1:21148-52399 GCA_922035795.1 Oreochromis mossambicus
GCCACAACAAGACTGTTGCCTGTGGGGGGTGAGGTTGTTTGCAGGGCTTGTTGTGTTTATTTTTGTTGGTGGGGGGGGGGGGGGGGGGGGGGGGGTTGTTACACTTAAATGGTTTTGAGCCATCAAACAAATCTTAATACTGAACAAAGAAAAGTAAAATAAAAATAA
This sequence comes from Oreochromis mossambicus, assembly GCA_922035795.1. Classification (NCBI taxonomy): domain Eukaryota; kingdom Metazoa; phylum Chordata; class Actinopteri; order Cichliformes; family Cichlidae; genus Oreochromis; species Oreochromis mossambicus. The sequence goes on from CAKLIZ010001100.1 coordinate 21,317, forward strand.
AATGCATTTTTTATATGATGATTTACTTTATTAACTTGTAGAAGACATCACAAATTACCTGGCCCTATGTAAAAAGACAGAACAAAACAAAATAGAACAAAAAAAACAAAAAAAAACAAACAAATTAATACCCCTTAAATCTAATGGCTGGCTAATATTGTTAAAATGCAACATCCAGCTGCATAGAATTGGATTTTTTGGGGGCGTGATTTCCTGACCTGGATGATTGAGCATTGATTATGTCATTTAATATATGTGATTTTGTTTTTGTCTCTCATTTATTTCTAGATTGAGTAACTGTTTCCTTTCAGAGAGAAGCTGTGAAGCTCTGTCCTTAGTTCTCACCTCCCAGTCCTCTACTCTGAGAGAGCTTGACCTTAGTAGTAACAACCTCCAAGATTCAGGAGTCAAGCTACTGTGTGCTGCACTGCAAAGTCCACACTGTACACTGAAATCTTTGAGGTCAGATTAAATGGTATTTCATTGTTTGTCAACTGAAATTATTTTCAATTTACCAACTAATAATGGTCATTTTCATCCAGTTCTTGTTGTCTCTTTTCATTATTTCTAAGTCAAAGCAAATTGGCATATTTCAGGTTGGTTTGAAAATCAGCAATAGCAATTCCAGGAAAATGTGAAATATTGCCAAATCTGTTAACTCTTTACTGTCACACTGATACACTTTAATCCTGCATTTTTGTTTGTGTTCTTTACTTCTAGGGTGAGTGGCTGTTTCCTCTCAAAGAGAAGTTGTGAAGCTCTGTCCTCAGTTCTCAGCTCCCAGACCTCCAGTCTGAAAGAGTTCGACCTGAGCAACAACAATCTGTATGATTCAGTAGTGAAGCTTCTGTGTGATGGACTTAAGAGTCAGCACTGTAAACTCGAAACCCTAAGGTCAGGATTTGAATATTTCCTGTGATTATCATTCAAATCTGAATTATGTACTTTATAGAATTGTCAAATGCCTTTTTATTTACCTATTCAGAATCTGTCTTGTATTACTGATTAAATGACAAAAATGTCTACAATTGTCAGGTACCTTCTATTAGCTTTTGGTTGGATTATTAGACTGTGAATTACTCTCTGTAAAGCTACACCAAGTTACAACAAAACAATCTTGTGTGGGAGCAGATGTGACATCATTTTCAATTCAATTCAATTCAATTTTATTTATATAGCGCCAAATCACAACAAAAGTCGCCTCAAGGCGCTTTCTATTGTACAGTAGATCGCACAATAATAGATACAGAGAAAAACCCAACAATCATATGACCCCCTATGAGTAAGCACTTTGGCGACAGTGGGAAGGAAAAAACTCCCTTTTAACAGGAAGAAACCTCCGACAGAACCAGGCTCAGGGAGGGGCGGGCCATCTGCTGCGATGGTTGGGTGAGAGACGGAAAACAGGATAAAGACATGCTGTGGAAGAGAGACAGAGATTAATAACAGATATGATTCGATGCAGAGAGGTCTATTAACACATAGTGAGTGAGAAAGGTGACTGGAAAGGAAAAACTCAATGCATCATGGGAATCCCTGGCAGCCTACGTCTATTGCAGCATAACTAAGGGAGGATTCAGGGTCACCTGGTCCAGCCCTAACTATATGCTTTAGCAAAAAGGAAAGTTTTAAGCCTAATCCTAAAAGTGGAGATGGTGTCTGTCTCCCGAATCCAAACTGGAAGCTGGTTCCACAGAAGAGGGGCCTGAAAACTGAAGGCTCTCCCTCCCATTCTACTTTTAAATACTCTAGGGACAGCAAGTAGGCCTGCAGAGCGAGAGCGAAGTGCTCTATTTTCATTTTGACTGGGATTATGCAATGAACTTTAAAGTCCTGTGGAAATAGCTTCACATTTGGGATTGGGTGATAGAAACTCTTCATGTGTTTAAAATAAGACAATAGCAATTCCAGCCACTCCTGAAACAAACATCACATTTAGCTAAATCTGGTAACTTCTCACCACATGATCAAAATACATTTTTGTTTTTGTTCTTTCTTTCTAGATTAAGCGGCTGTTTTCTTTCATGGAGAAGCTACGAAGCACTGACCTTGGTTCTCATGTCCCAGTCCACACCTCTGAGAGAGCTTGACTTGAGTAACAACAACTTACAGGATTTAGGGGTGACGCTTCTTTGTGCTGCACCACAGGGTCCACACTGTACACTTAAAATTCTGAGGTCAGATTAAAGGATATTTTAATTTTCATTAACCTGTTAAAAAAATTACTTACTAAAGGTCAACATTCCCCATTTGTGTTATGTTACTATTTTTCATTACTTTCAAGTCACAGTAAAGTGACATGTTTGTGATATGTTTAAAATAAGTCCATAGTAGTTGTAATGAGTCCTAAAACAACATTAAATGTTGCAAAATCTAGTATCTTCTCACTGCAGCATCATTACACTTTAATTTCAGTGTGTTTGTCTTTGTGTTTTTTGGTGTTTCTTAGACTGGGTGTCTGTAACCTGTCCCAGAGAAGCTGTGAAGTTCTGTCCCCAGTTCTCAGCTCCCAATCCTCCAGCCTAAGAGAGTTGGAGCTGAGAGACAACGACCTGGAAGATTCAGGAGTGAGGCTTCTGTCAGCTGCACTGGAGAGTCCACATTGTACACTAGAGGTTCTCAGGTCAGGATTCAGTGTTTTACACTCTGTATCATTTACAATTTGTATTGGATTCCTGTGTCACGGCTGGGGCAGCAGTCGTGTTGAGGATGAATGAGGACCCAAAATGCAAGCAGCCGACTGGTGATATGAGTGAGGGTTTATTTACAGGTGGCAGAACAGGCAGTGAGGAATGACAAATAACTGAAGGAGACCTAAACTGGGATAAACTAAATAACAAACCTGAGAGCACACAAAAGGGCTGCGGGGCAGAGAGACACAGACAGGAACGAAGCACCATGGAATGCAGAGATACACAGACTAACGCAGACTACACAGAGATACACAGACTAACGCAGAAGAACGCAGACGAGCCGACAACGAGCACAGACCGACACCCACTAAATATACACACACCAGGTAATCGGGTAATCACACACAGGAGGGGAGAACAGCTGATCCTAATACACACGACGACCTGAGGATACAAGCTGAACACGATAACAGACACAGACCTTCAGAACAGAAAAGGAAATCCAGAACACGAGCCTTCAAAGTAAAACAGGAAACACACAGACTGTTTTACAACACAAAACTCAAGGACCCAAACAGAGCACAGAGGACAGACACAGGTAGGGCTGATAAAGCACCAACTTCAGGTTCAACCCTAAACTAATACAAAATCAGAATACCACAAGGCACAAAAGGAACTTCAAGGAAACACAAAACGCTGGGTCAACGACCCAGGACCATGACATGCTGATTAAATAACTAAAGCTTATAAAATGGTCAGATACCTTCTCTTATCAGATTATCAGATTCGGAATTATTGTTTGTAATAATGATGTTATGTCTTTCCTTCCTATGATCAATACTGATAAAATCCTAATACAATTTAAAACATCATTTTTCAATGCTTTTGAAAAATTGAGTCACACACTCTTGGAATCTTTGTATCTCATTCATTTAAATTCCTTCTTGTTTTTTCATTGTGTTTCATTTTTCATTCTGTCTGGCACTACATGACATTAAATGTGCTATACAAATAAAGCTGACTTGACACAACACACTTATTCGAATCTAGGTTGGATTCAAATAAATTATCAGGTGGTTGAAAAACTGCCTGAAAAGCCATTGATAGGGGTTTCTCATTTTGAGCTCCCTGTTCAATCCATAATCCTGGAGGCTTCCGGCAGCGCCACAAGCAGGCAGCAGCTGATAGTGCTCCAGCTAATTCAGTGTCTTTTTTTATGGTGTATCGCTTTGCTTTTGTTTTTGCGAACAAATTACGATGCGGACCACCTACAACACACAAACTCTGTTCAAAATCAGAAAAAACAGCACAATCTCCGCCACAAATCTGCTGACAAAGGAGCCACCGAGCCTGGGTCTGCTAACTCCCCCACCCTCCACTGAGGTAGCGAGGCTCAGTCGACCAAAACGCAAGCGCTGCACACGTAAACAAAAGCGAGGCAAGCGTGCCGGCGCTAGCGCTAGGCTAAAGGCTAACCTGTTCCGACCAGCACTTCCATCCGTCCTTCTGTCCAACGTTCACTCCCTGGACAAGAAATTGGATTATCTGTGGCTCAAGCATTCAACCCAGCATGAAGTAAATAACTGTTGTGTTTTCATCTTCACGGAAACGTGGCTGAATGCGGACATTGCCAACTCAGCTATCCAGCTAACTGGACTAGCATGCTAGCATGGCCTCCTGGACTTGGACGAGTTCATTGAATCTGTGATCTGCTACATCAATAGAAGTTCAGAGGATGTAACTGTCTCCAGAAACATCACCATGAGAGCCAATGAGAAGCCCTGGTTCACTGCAGCAGTGCATGCTTGTCTGAGAGAGAGAGATTCTGCTTTCTAGTCTGGAGATAAAATGGCTCTCGGAACAGCCAGAGCCCACCTCTCTTGCGCAATCCGACATGTAAAGCGTGCACATGCAGAAAAAGATCCAGACCCTCTTCCACAACACAAAAGACTCAAGCAATTTTTGGCAGGGCATTCAGGCAATCAAATAGTGCACCAAGCAGCTGTGATGGAGATACCACACTTCCTGAGGAGCTGTACAAGTTCTATACACGGTTTGATGGACTAAACAACACGCAAGTGAAGAAAGCCATGCCCCCCCCACCACTGACCAGACCATCTCTCTGCCTGCAGCCGATGTGAGGAGAACTTTCACCAATGTCAACCCATGGAAAGCTGCTGGACCAGACAACATCCAGGTTGCGTGCTGAGAGACTGCGCTGATCAGCTGGCTGATGGCTTCACAGACATTTTCAACTCATCGCTGAGACAGATTCAATTAAATTTTATTTATATAGCGCCAAATCACAACAACAGTTGCCTCAAGGCGCTTTATATTGTAATGCTGACCCTACAATAATAGATACAGAGAAAAACCCAACAATCAAATGACCCCCTATGAGTAAGCACTTTGGCGACAGTGGGAAGGAAAAACTCCCTTTTAACAGGAAGAAACCTCCGGCAGAACCAGGCTCGGGAGGGCCAGCCATCTGGTGCGATGGTTGGGGTGAAAGAAGGAAGACAGGGTAAACAACGTGCTGTGGAAGAGAGACAGAGGTTAATAATAAGTATGATTCAATGGGGAGAGGTCTATTAACACATAGTGAGTGAGAAAGGTGACTGAAAAGGAAAAACTCAATGCATCATGGGAATCCCCCCATCGTCTCAACGTGCATCAAGTCTACCACCATCATCCCAGCGCCAAAGAAATCCTCAGTATCCTATCTGAATGACTATCGTCCCATCGCCCTGACCCCATCATCATGATGTGTTTCGAGAGACTTGTCATGGCACACTGGATCTGCTGCATTTTGCATACCGGCCGAACAGGTCGACCGAGGATGCTATTACCACTGCACGTCACCTCTCCCTCTCCCACCTGGACAAGAAAGACACTTATGTCAGAATGCTGTTCATAGACTTCAGCTCAACATTCAACACCATTATCCCTTCAAAACAGTTTAAGAAACTTGGCAAGTTGGGACTGAGCACCTCTCTTTGCAGCTGGATACTAGTTTTTATGTCAGAGAGGCCTCAGTCTGTCCGAATTGGTGACAACATCTCCAGCACCACCAGGTAGAGCACAGGAGCTCCTCAGGGCTGTGTTCTCAGCCCACTGTTGTTCACTCTCCTGACACACAACTGCACCGCCCTACACAGCTCAAACCACATCATCAAGTTCGCTGACGACATAACCGTAGTTGGACTCATCAGTAGCAACGGCGAGTCAGCGTAAAATGAGGCTCAGCAGCTGGCGCTCTGGTGCAGTGAGAACAACCTGTCACTGAATGTGGACAAAACCAAGGAGATGATCGTCAACTTCAGAAAGACTCGCTTCACCCACACACCACTCAGCATCCACAGTTCCACGGTAAAAACAGCATTAAGTTATGGGAGTTCACATCTCAGACGACCTCACCTGGATCACCAACTCCATCACCAGAAAGGCCCAGCAGGGCCTCCACTTCCTGAGACGCCTGAAGCTGGCCAACCTCCCTCCTCTCATCCTCACCATATTCTACAGGGGCACCATAGAGAGTGTTTTGACCAGCTGCATCCCCGGGTGGTTTGGCAACTGCAATGTTGGCCAGCTACATCGGATAATCAAAGCAGCTGCCAAGATCATCAGAACATCTCTCCCTCTGCTACAGGACATATTACACAAGTGCTGCATCATTAAAGCCTCCTGCATCGTGCTTGACCCATCACACCCCTCAAATGGGCTCTTCTCTCTCCTTCCATTCAGCAGACGCTATCGCAGTATTGGGGCCAGATCCTCCAGACTGCGAAATAGCTTTTTCGCACAAGCCATCAGACTGTTGAACTCAATACACCCCCCCCCCCCCCCCCCCACCACCACCACCACCACCACACCCCCCCCACCCCCTTAGCCTTTGTGCACTGATGCTGTCTCGTCTCTTTATACACTGCACTGGATATAGTAGAGATGACAATAAAGTTTTTGACTTTGACTTTGAATCCAACTTAAAGTTATTCTTCTTTCTGAATATTCAAGCCTTGTATTATGGTAAAGGCCTCATAGTAGCAAATTATTCTATGGGATCTTTATATAGCCTCAGATTGCAGGCTTTCGGGATCAATAAACCCTCTGCTTTGCTCAATTCATGCTGCCACACCATCTTCACAGTTGCTTCTATTTAATGTCCAGATAGCCAGTGCAGTATCTTGAATGACAGGTGGCAACACTGACATAATACCAGATCAGTGTTGGCATAGAAAGAGAAATCAAAATCTGAAGCGATAGCATTGCAAAGTGTTTTTTTTCCCCTCAACTGTTACACTATTGTACTGTATATACAGTAGTGTAGTCAAGTACTCCTCAAACAGAATGAGCAACTGTCCGGGTGCTCTCTCTGATATTGAGCCAACTTTTGGTATTGGTTATTGCTTTATAAAACTAACTTTAGTTGAGTATCTTGGGGGAAAAGGCCAAACACAGAGAAACCTTCAATGAAGTGTTCACAGATGGATTGTTTTGTGTGTCTGCAGTCTGTCAGGCTGTCTGATCACAGAGGAAGGATGTACATCTCTGGCCTCAGCTCTGAGTTCCAACCACTCCCATCTAAGAGAGCTGGACCTGAGCTACAATCATCCAGGAGACTCAGGAATGAAGCTGTTGTCGGCTGGACTGAAGGATCCAGGCTGGAGACTGGACACTCTCAGGTATGAAGAATGTCTGATAGGGGAAGAAGAGCTGGAAATATTTCCTGTGTCCTTCACTCACTTCCTGTTTGTTTCATGGGGATGTGACATGAGCAGTCACACATGGAGGAACATTTTCAGGGACACAAGCACAAGTGTAGCTCATTAATAACTAGATATAATATATGATATAATAGATAAATAGATAATGTATGGAGACTCCAAGGTTGTTGTTTTTTTGAAGAAAATTAATGATAATTGACTTTTACTCACCATCTATTCACTAATCCTTTTCTCATGTCTTAAACTTAACATAAAATGACTGTATTATTACACATACAGATATCTATGCAAATGGAGGCTGTAAAAAGGGAGAAATGAGAAAAGGAATCAGACTGTTTTAAAATTAATAATGACAGGTGGGGAAGTTACAACTCCAAAACGAGTAAAGACAGTGTCATGCTGATCAGGATCACAATTAAATTCCTTGTTCACAATTCAACAACCTGGACATGCTGGCCTCAGAGTTGCAGGCAATTCACATGCACACTGGTAACTCTATGTGTGACTGTTTGGATGACGGAGCCCAAAAAGTAGCTACTAATGTGATTGTTCAGTTTGATGGACAGTTCAGGTAGCTGTTAAACCAAGTAGGAAATTTCTGTTTCACACAGTATTTGTTTACTATTTGAAAATTAAAATTTGCTGCATTAACATCAGCAGTTACTGTTTGCTTTGCAACATTAGAAATACTGACAACTGTCATTGGATTACTTTAATGCTACTTTAATTCTAAAGAAATCTTCAAAGGCAAGTTGTGAAGCTCGGGGGATTAATGTATGAGGTCTCTAAGGAGAACTTCTCCAGGAACAAGTTGTATATATCTCAGTATATTAAACAGTGCAGTAATTTGGGAGAAATATTATTTTCCCTCTGACCCCGATTAAAATTAGATTAAATTTGTATAAAAATTACAAAAACGAAAACGCCTCTATAGATCCGGACCGCTGACCTTGCCTGTTTCTGGATGTTCTGACAAAGAAAGCAGCCAGTGCTTGTGACCAGCTGGAACTAAACGTTAGGAATAGCGGAATTCAGAAAGAGTTGCTGCCTTCTGAAAAGCATGTTTTCAGAAGGCAGTTTTTCACATGTTATCTGTGTACAGGAAACATTGCTGAAGATGGAGGAAGGATGAAGGATTGTATGCTCTGCTGCTCTTCTAAAATAGAATATCCAAGTTGGAAAGAAGCTATAATAATTCCAACTGTAAAACAAGGGAATGACCCCCTCTACAACCACAGTTTATAGGCCCATAGCTTTAACTTCTCATGGATGTTGACAACAGACTGTAAGAGTGGAAAATGTTGTTTATTTACCTGTGTAAGCTTGGACAGGTAAATGCATTAGGAAAGGAGGTGTGGTTTTTGTTGTTGAGTTGTTCCTGGTTAATATTCTGTGTTTGCTAACAGTATCATACAACCAGGCCTAATCTGTCATCTGTTAACACGTCTACTAATTTATTGGTGGATAATCCACTAACATGTGTTCATGCAGAAGTTAATGCGATTTCTGTGTGCTGATAACGATTAGGCGGTTCGGTATGAAAATAGAATAACTCAATGACACTAGATGATGCAGACTAGATTGTCGCTACTACTGTACTGGGTCTGTGGCTCGCTGCTGCTAATAGAAAGTTGGAGGTAAACAGGTCAGCTAAAAAAGATGACGGCAGAGAAAAAGATGCATTTCCTGTGAAAATGCAGTGTGAATGCTGTGTAGTGGAATTTGAAAACAGCAGAAGAAGGAGAACCTGCTGAAAAAACACTGTGTGGAAGTTGAAGTCTTTGCTGAAAATGGCTGTATTTGAAAGGGTACACCAAGCAGTGTCAATAAAGCAGAGTACATGCAAGCACGGAAGAAGTGCAGCAAATGTCACATGTAGGATTTAAACCTTTGCCACCAGATCTCACGGCGGCTGCTCATTCCACTGAGCCAAACAAGTTCTGTTCCCAAACAAAGATATGATGAGAGAAAAAATGTGCACTGTGCAGACGAAGCTGAATTGTGCTGAAAAGAGGAGAAGCTAACTGTTCAGCAAAAAAGAGATGAAAAAGCTGAAAATTGTGCTGAAAAGAGCAGAAGAGGCTTAAAATCTGTGCTAAGAGCTGAATAAACTGAAATTTGTGCTGAAAAGAGGTGAAGAAACTGAAAATATTTTAAAGTTTGAATGGTGAAAATCGGCTGAAAACTGAGGGAGTAGTTAACCAGTAAAGGTCTGAGCAACTAGAATAATAAGGTAGAAGAAAGAATAAAGATAAACAGGATCACTATAGTCATCAGTCATCAGATCACTATAGAATCAGTCATATTTCATTCAATACAGTGGTGTACTGACAGATCCAGGATCACTCCAAATCATCAGCAGTTTGATCCACGTATGGATTGAAGTGTATCTGTGAAAATGTTGGACTGTTCCTTTATCAGTGTGTAACAGTGTGTGTATGAGAGCCATGTAATGTCCATGTGTGCATGCTGACTGTGCTGCTCTGACCCCCCTCCTCCTTTCAGGGTGGAGCCTGCTGGAGTCCGATGGTTGAGACCAGGTCTGAGGAAGTGTAAGTGTGTTTTTAATGGGATTCATGAAAACAAAGCAGCACACATTTAACCATCTTCATCATGTCAGGAGTCATCATCAAAGTGTCAATCAATGAACAGATGATGGATCAATAACTGCAGCTGGATTGTGTTTGTTCTCTCCATCAGATTCCTGTCAACTCACAATCGACACAAACACAGTTCACACAAACCTCCAACTGTCTGACAACAACAGGAAGGTGACACGTGTGGAGGAGGTTCAGTCATATCCTGATCATCCAGACAGATTTGATGTTCGTCATCAACTGCTGTGTAGTAATGGTCTGACTGGTCGCTGTTACTGGGAGGTCGAGTGGAGAGGAAACGTTTATATATCAGTGAGTTACAGAAGAATCAGAAGGAAAGGAAACAGTAAAGACTGTTTGTTTGGAGGGAATGATCAGTCCTGGAGTTTGGACTGTTTTTATGATGGTCCTTGTCATGTCTGTCACAATAACAGAAGAACATCCATCATCTCCTCCTCCTCCTCCTCCAGCTCCTCCTCTGTCTCTAACAGAGCAGCAGTGTATGTGGACTGTCCTGCTGGCACTCTGTCCTTCTACAGAGTCTCCTCTGACACTCTGATCCACCTCCACACCTTCAACACCACATTCACTCAAACTCTTTATCCTGGGTTTATGCTCATGTCTCCTGGTTCCTCAGTGTGTCTCTGACATTCCACCTGATGAAGACCCTGGAGTGGCTGATCCTGGCTCAGCTTTGGCCCCTGGTAAGCTCATCAATGGATCCACTTCAGTTTTCCTACCAGTCTAGCACTGGAGAGGATGATGCTGTCATTCATCTTCTACATCATTTTATATCTCACCTGGAGACCGCTTGGAGCACTATGAGAATCATGTTCTTTGATTTCTCCAGTGCCTTTAACAACATTCTTCCCAAAATCTTTTAGGACAAGCTGGAGAACACAGGTGTGGACCATCACCTCACAACATGGATACTGGACTACCTAAGCACAGTATGTGAGAACTCAGGGCTGTGTCTCGGACAGGGTCGTCTGCAGTACAGGGGCCACAGAGGGAACGGTTCTGGCTCTGTTCCTCTTCACCATTCATACTGCAGACTTGTCAGAAAACTCCACCCAGTGCTTCCCACAGAAGTTCTCTGACGACTCTGCAATAGTCAGCCTCATTACTGATAAGGACAACAGGGAGTACAGTAGAGTTCTGTAACTCACTCCTAGTTGAAAAACGGACACAAGGCGTTCTTGATTTTTACTGGCATTTATTGCACACAGGTGCCACCAACGATGCCGTGAGAACTGTACAAACAACATAGAATAATCAATTTCCACAGTAAATTGTTCTCATAGAGAATAAACAATAAAGCACATTATTAAACAAGATAAAACACTCACAATTTTACATTTACAAATTACACGTGACCACCATAAACTCAACAGTTCAGTTACAAACAAACATCTTATTTCCCTATCACGACATAAACACACATTGCATACCTCATTGGCCGCATTAACTTGCAGGGGTTAATGAAAACACATCTTGCAATGTCACTCCTTTTCACAGCTGGAAAACTTTGTTGCATGCGTCTGCATAGCTCTACCACCGAGTGAGAGGGGAAAGCATGCAGCCCTCTATCAAGTGTGGCGTGCAACTGAAAATACTGTCAACCCCAAAACAACAGACTGAACATTGGCTCCACCCTGGAAACATTCTGTAAACCCTTTAAATGTGTATTTTTAAACCCAACAATGTATACATTAAATCTGATATATTAAAATAAAGTATTTTTAACTTATTTATTGCAACTTAAACCATGAAATTATCTTAAACTGCATGACTGCTGCTGACGGCAGCCACAAGTTCGATGTCTCGAGACCGGTCTCAAGACCACTTTTACGTGGTCTTGGTCTTGTCTTGGCCTCACCATCTTGTCGTGCTGTCTCAGATCGACATAGTGTTCAGGAGATTTGGAGTCAACCATCGGCGGAGCAGGGGGATGCTTACGGGCTTAAGCCCGTGTCATTTTTTCAGAAGCGCGGGGTCTTTTGGAGTGTAATATGTTTCATAGTTAGATGCCAGACTGACAACTGTATAAAACAAAAACTACACACAATATTCGAAGCACAATTTCTGTATGATCCGAGCTCAGGCACTAGCCGACTGAGCACAGCACTTACACATGTGAGCCAGAGGGAAGAAGCTGCTGCCTGCAGACAGAGGAGAGCTTAAGTTTGACCAGGTACCAAAGCAAATCATTGGTACTGTACAAATAATGTAAATATGACGGTGTATCACAAAAGATTGATATCAAACTGAACACTTGACCCATACTTACTTGCTCTTCGAGTGAATCAACAAATGGCAAAATGAAAAGCCGAACAACAATGCTGGGTTTTTTTTAGTCTTAGCTTACATATGTGTTTATCTCATATTTTCAGTTGTTATCCTCCACGGCTAAATAAAACACTCTAAATCGGTTTCAGTTATGCACTGATGAGCACAACAATGGACATAAGGGGCTTCTTTTAAATTAAAAAAAAAAAAAAAACTCAGGCAGATGTTATTTTATATATTATGCTTTGTATGTTGTTCAATATATTTCTATGCAAAACAAGAGGAATTTCAATACACAGCAGTATATTCACAGCTGAAACCAGATATTTACATACACGTGAGCGAAAAAACATAAAAACATTTTTTTACTGTTTAACATCAATTAGGGTAAACTTGTTTTTTTTTAGATAAATAAACATTTAAATATATCTTTAGAATTAGTTGAATGTCCCTCTCTGTTCCTCTCTCTCCCTCTTTGTGCTGACAATCAAGCCAAACACCAACATCATCAAATATAATGTTGAAACCAGATATTTACATACTCTTCAGATAAAAACACAAACACAGAACAAAGATGGAACAAGAGCCAGGTGAGACAGACATGTTAGTCAAATGGTTGTTTGCCAGAACTAATCAGAACATGTATCTAGTACCTAGTGTATCTTTTTAGATACCATTTGTTACTTTTCAAATTCTATATTTATTAAGTTATGCAGGCTTGTTTGCACAACAAGGCTAAATAATTATATAAACTTTTCTCAATCTAAATGGTGTACTTGTTGTAGTCCTGTTTTAATTCCGGATCAGTTCTGGGTCTGGTTGAGTTGGGGTTTAGTCCTCGTGTCTTGATACAGCCCTGATTTTATTCTGCCTTGCTGCTTAATTTAAAAAAAAAAAAACAGTTTAAGATGTCCTGCATATGTGATATACATATTTTTTCCAATATAAAGTCATTCTTTTTTGAACAAAACGTCTTGAACCCGCTGTTCGGACAGCATGGCGCGGCCTGGGCATTGGTCAAAACGGGCAGTTAGAGTCCCCCGTGATGCTCTAAAATTTATCTGAGGTTAAAAGTCGACTTGTGTGTAAAGTTTTTGGGGTTAGAGTCCCCGTAGGGGGTTAGAGTCCCCGTAGTACTGGTCAGCGGTGGTCGAAGTCCGTCCGGTATCAGTGCTGATTTCCTTTCTCTGGAGCTGAAGGCCTTGTTGTGTTGTGCTGTAACTGTGATATGTGTTGGGTGAAATTCAGGGACGGGAAGTGTGTGTGTGTGTGTGTGTGTGTATGTGTCAGGAAGTGAAAATGCAGGGGCTAATGTGTGTGTAACGAGTGAGAGATAGAGATGTTTTAAAATGTAGATAGAAGAATCAGAGAATGAAAGTGTTAATAAGTAGTGATGAATATGATATTAAACTAGAAAATGCATTTTCTGAAGAAACTGCTGTTCCAGATCAGTCTGTTTCTAGGGCTCATATGGCCCTAAAAAGGCTGACCGAGGTGTGTGGCCTCATAGATGTGTGGAGGTTACCAAATCCCTCTGGAAGGGACTATACATTTTTCTCCCCCCCTCACCACTCCTTCTCAAGGATAGATTTCCTTTTGGTATCCCAATCACTAATACCTGCTTTTGTATCGAGTAATACTGGTACCATAATCCTCTTGGACCATAGCCATGTTTATCTCCTCATGTTACTTTCTAATGCTGCAGCTAGGACGCCTAGATGGAGACTTAATTACACCCTTCTATCAGATGCAACCTTTAGAGAGTGTCTTCGATCACAAATCAATCTGTATATAGAGACGAATGTCCCTGCTGCCCCTTCAGCAGGAGTAGCATGGGACGCACTAAAAGCCTTCCTGAGAGGTTAGATAATACAGTACGCCTAGGGCTGGGTATCGTCACTGATTTCTAGAATCAATTCGTTTCCGATTCACAAGGTCCCGAATCGATTCGATCCACGATTCCATTCAATTCGATTCGATTCAATTCGATTCGATTCAATTCAATTCGATTCAATTCGATTCGATTTGAATCTGGGAAATTTTGACAGTCAGAAATATTATAATTCAGATCAGTACATTTACATATTTTTGTATCAATAAAAAGGAAGCTGACACACGCAAGACCTTATCAAAGGTGTGAGCATCACAGCAGATGCCTTTGTGTCAAAGTAGCTGAAGATAAAACACAGAAGAACACGAAGGTGGTTTTCCTGGCCTGGGATTTTATAAAAATATTCTGCAGTACATCAAAAACGAAAGAAAACCATTAATCAACATATGAACGTTACCTCTGATGTTACAGCGGTTTTATTAGAGACACGGCTAAGCGTTTTGCATTTTGCATAATTTTAAAAAGTTTAAATTTGTTCAGTATTGAACGGCAGAAATTAGGTTTTCTTTTCGGAAGGATGTTAAAAAACAGCGGTCGACAGCGCTGTAAACAACGGTAGACTTGTGCGTAACAAACAAGCGAATAATGGAGAAACAGATTTTTAGATGGGAAACTTTTCTTGAAGTACAGAGAGAGAGAGAGAGAGAGAGCTGTGCATGAAGTGTAATTTTTATCGTGGTGGAAGCAAAACAGTAAAAGTCAGAGTGAATTCATGACGATGTTTATGTGAAGCGTAGTTTGGATCTTCTTTTGCTGCTGGTTCAGTCAATATTGTTTGGAGAGAGATAAAACTAACAGCTTTAGAATCAGCGCAAAAAGGGCGTGAACACAAAGCGCGGACCCGCGAAAGATTATCATATAGGCTGCTAAATAGACGGGATGACTGTAATGATAAATGGGCCAACTACCTTTCATATACAGGCCAGTGACGTATTCGGCTAAAGTAGTTAAGGTCGGACTAAATATGATAGCTGTAATTGGGTCTATGTGAAATATAGGCATCATTGTGCATTTACATTATTTTGGATTTTTTATTTTTTGATGAGAATATGTACTGATTCTCATTTTTTGTTGTTGTTGTGACTGGGAGTGTCCATTCTTGTTTTTTTTGCTTTTTTTTTAATATTAAAACCTAATAAAGTTTGAGTCACAAAAAAGAAACTGCTGTGTGAATACTGATAGCTGAATGTTTTGAAAAATTATATACTTGAAAACAAAAGTGCAGAACTGCTAAAAGCTAAGGTTCACAATGAAGAAGTTGGAAAATAGCTGAACATGTTTTAAATGAACATTAGAAAAGCCTGAGTAATGGCAAAAGAAAATTTAAAGTCCGAAAACATTTCATTTCTTTATTTATTTCACACATGGTTCAACAGTGCCTCTCCTCCCACACACAGAACCCCCCTCCCATCAACATAACACTGCACCCATGGGTGAAAAGGAGCAGGTAGAAGAATAAATTCTTATTAGCACCTGCCCCCTATCTGCAATCCAAATATTCTTACAAGAGGGCGCCAATAACCCCCAGAAAACCCTCTAACATATCTTTATGTAACAATGCAAAACTAAACAACAAATCAATATAATCAGCAATATACAGCATCTGAATGAATATTAAAGGTTCATATTCTTTAAATCACCAATTCACTGAAATGTGGGAGAATTCACAACAGAAAGATCAATGCTGTAAGTTTTAATGATCCAGTCAGAAAAGATTATTCTAAAAATCATCAACTGACTCCAAATGCTCAGATCTGAACCACCTGTCTGCTGAAAACTAATCCACCAATCAAACAGAAGCCTGAATTTCATGGGCCAATCAGAATGCTTGATCCAGTTGTCCAAAAACAAACGTGTCATCACTTTGTTGTCTTTCTTCATGCTGTTGAAGTCATGAATGAAAGTGCAGACTGAGAGTGGATCACATGATGTTTAAGGTGTGTCATGTGACATGTTCAGTATTGTCACACATGTCTAGATTGTCCCTGATATCATAACTGCTCAAACACTGATGATTATATTTGAAGGATTATTACTGATGGCAGCAAAGTTTGAATGGAGCTCTCTGTCTGTGCTGATTTGTCGCCCTCTGGAGGTCAAAACACAAACTGCATGATGTCACTGTAACCACCACAGTGACAGGAAGTGTTTTTAAATGACTGAAACACTGAAATGATGCTAACGGCTGTCGTTAGGCTCACTGACAGCAGTGCTGATGTGTTCGTGTCAAACACTGGCTCAGGTCAGACTCCTTCATCCTTCTCCAGAGTGAGGCCACCCTCGGACCCACAGGAGCTCTGACCTTTGACCTCCTGCACACAGCTGGCTTCATCAGCAACTTGTTCTCTAAACTCCATTTATAACTCAAACATATTTTCACATTTCTGAGCTCTTGTAACGTTGGGTTGTGTTGCGTGGTTGAGAGGAGGCGGCAAAACACAGGCTAGTCGGAAGAACACACACCCACGCTGGTATCGGTAATCCACGGTGGTTCTTTAATACGCCTTCTTCAACAACCATATAAAAGCCCGGCTGAACGGCTGCGGCTCAACAACATAACGCCCAGCGTTCATACAACCCAAGCATTGCAAACAAAAAAAGGTCTGGAGAAGAAAACATAAATCCATCCCTCGTTAAGCACAAGCGTGCAGGCACGTGTCCTCATAATCAGAGAGAGAGAGAGAGCAGTGGCACAAACTGATGACACCATCAAGCCTCGACTTGGGTGTCTTAAAGGGACACCACACCATTGTGACTGTTACACTCTGCTTTAAATCCGTGTCAGTATTTGCTAGTTTATTTAAATATCAGAACATGAGACAGAGTTCAGCCAGCAGCACTAGTTCAAGACCTAATCTTGAACCCTGAAGCCCTACGACTCATTTCAGCACCACCTGGAAACAAAATCCTACATTTATGAGCCGGCATGAGAAAATCCAACGGCACAAACCGAGAATCCAGGCTGTGCACAAAAAGAGACACATAAGGACACATTTAAGGACAAGAGGACTTTCCAGCTTCAGCAGCAGCTTCATCTTCACAGTCGTTCCATGGATGTCCATGAGCATCCATCCAGGTGCTTTAGCCTCAGGGCCCAGCAGAAGCCTGCACAAACCAATCACAGCTGTAAGTTTCCTGGATGTACTCTGGATGAGTAGCACTACGTTAGACAGACACAGGGCAGTGATGTCATCAGGCCCATAACTGACACATCAGTGATGTTTGTTTCTGGGTTTGAGATCAAAGGTCAGCTTCATACCTGGATCATGTTATTAGTGTTGAACATGTCACTGCAGAGCTGTCAGTATGTGTGAACATGTCTTTATTCTCTGATGTAGGAATGTCTTTGACTTTGTTGGGATTTAGAGATTCTTTTATTTCTATCATATAATCTGCCTTATGATGAATGCATTGATAACGTGTTTTACAGTATTATTTTAACAGTAATATTGTTTACAGGGTTCTTATTGCATTGAATATGTTTGTCATCACATTAACCTTTCTATTCACAGGTTTATTTATGATCATTCTATACACAATGCATATCTGTGCTTGTTTAGAGTTGATGTTCCGTCCAAAAGGGTTTTAAGCTTCACTGGTGAGAGTGTCCAGGTGATACATGTTGAGGGAGGATGAGAACATAGCAGGTTGATTGCATGCATGCTTACAATACATAAATCTAGCAACAGGCCTGAGCGCAGGCCCAAGTGTCTTTGACCTTTTTGTAACCGGCTGCCCTTTTACCTACTTGGTAGCAGATGACGGGAGGCAATAACCAGCCCTCAGACACTCTGAAGGCTTAAGACTATGATTGTGCATGGAAGGTGTTGCAGAAAGGGGAAGTTATATGTCTGTTATATGTCTGTTTATAGCTATTGAAGATGTACCAGATATACCATTGACTGTACACGATGAACTTTTGTTTTATGTTGACGCCATGGGGGGGCGGATACCCCACTGCTTTAAAAGTGTTCTCAACATGTATTTTTGTCAGAGGACATATCCTGATATGTCTTCTCTGCTGCTAATAAACTCATCGTTTGATTGCACTTTTCTGGAAGCCTCCGTTGTTTGTTGTCTGGTCTGCAGTTGATCAATCTCGCTTCATTTTGGTGGAGGATGCAGGCAACTGACGATCAGCAGAAAGAAGTACAGGTGTTTGTTGTCGACGGAGGTCGAGGCCAGATCAGGTGATCGGACGGCAGACGTCACGGTGATTTTCTTGACTACTGGGCCCATATAACAGAAAAAAGGTAAGGCACAAACCTCTTAAACAGAAATTGTGCTACAGTGGATTATAATTCTAAAACAGGTAGTCAAGTGGTCATCCGTTGATCTCTGCTTTGAGTTTTGTTTGAAACGAAAACCTTTGTTGCAACGAAAGTGAAACTTAAGAGTAGTGTTGTGTTCATGGCCGGCTCGGGAGAAGCAGTACTGAGCTAAAAGTAACTAGAGACGTTGTTTTTAGGAAATAGAGAAAAGAGACTAAGTTGTGATTAAGAAATAAAGAGATTATAAGTGTCTAAAGTCACGGAGCCGGAGGACTCCAACCCTGGGAAAGACGTTTCATAGGGTTAAACTGGGGGGGGGGGGGCTGAGATTTGTGGCCTCAGATGTAGCCCTGGTGATCAGAGGATCATTTTGAGAGACACTGTGACACGTGTAAAGAATAAATGCCGGACAGAAGGTCCGAGGAACTGTGACACGTGTGAAGAATAAATGCTGGACAGAAGGTCCGAGGAACTGTGACACGTGTAAAGAATAAATGCCGGACAGAAGGTCCGAGGTATAGTGACATGTGTTAAGAGTAAATGCCGGACAGAAGGTCCGAGGAAAAGTGACATGTTCTAAGAGTAAATACCGGACACAAAGGTCCGAGGCGTTGATATATGAGCTAAGAGAAACTCAGGCCAGCCGTGAGCTTGAGGTGTTGTAGCAAACTGAGCCGGCCAGTAAAAATTAAAGTCTGATAATAAATAAAGCTGTGAGCCTCCTACTGAGTGCAGAGAATTTGCAGAATTGTGGAGTATCTCTTGTCAAAGAAAAAGGGAAAAGAGATTATGTGTATTGAACGGGCGAAGCAGACCGTGAAGTTTTAGATTAGATCAGTGAGAACAAATGTGGCCGAAGGTTGGATCTGATATGAGGCGAACGGATGACCGGTCTAAAAGGATTAAAGCTTTGAAGTAATGAGAAACTTTGAAGTAATGAGAAACTTTGAAGTAAGGACAAGCTTTGAAGCAAGGATAAGCTTTGAAGCAAGGATAATGAAACTTTGAGAAAGACAGCACTGAAATAAAAAGTAACATGAGATGTTATGATAAAAGAAAAAGAGACCAATGCATGTTTAGTCCGACAGAAAACACCTGGTGCTGTCAGGATGTTTAAGTGACACAGAAGTTCAGAAAATCGGGTCAGAAATGGTTTTGTGGCTCTTGGTAAACTGATTTTGAAGGAAAATCAGTGTTTATTGTGCTGAAGTAACAGACCCGGTGGTCTGAGGAAAAGAAATAAATCGGTGAATGGTTGATATATTTACATGAATTTTGGTGGATCTGCTGAGGTCCAGAAGAATAATCAATGCGGACGGTGTTGGTTTGAACGTTGGTAAATGATCCAGGAAGAATTGCCCTGGGTCTGTGTCTGCGTGTGTGTGTTGTTCAGTGACAACATGCGCAGTTTAAATTGGGCGCTGTTCCTTCCTCTTTTTAGTTTCAAAACACAAAGGCTGTTAGATTAAGAATTACTGTGTGAGGAACGGCTTGACTTTTGACCAGGGAAATAATATGCTCACTTTTGGGTCTATGAAGATCTCGTAACATTCCGGTGGAGATGCCGGGGTAAAAAGAGTGAGCTCAGACGAGGGAGTCTGAGAAAAGGACACCGTGAGATGAACAAGGTGTTTAACTGACTCAGGATTTCAGAGAATCGAGTCAGCTGTGATCTTGAGTTTTAATGGTAAGTTGATTTTAAAAGGAAAATCAATGTTTACCATGTTGAAGTAATTCTGATGATATTACTAGAGGTGTTGTGACACAAGTGAAGAATAAGTGGTGTACAAGTGGACACACAATTATGTTGATATGGATCGGCTGCAGTCCATCTGATAAGTGAGTGCTGGGTAAACTAAGACAAGAAACTGTTTTCAAATTAGCACTGGCCGCAGTGATGTACATGTGCTGAAGATTACTGGACCCGGCGAGGTCCATATGATGAAGTTCTTGGGCAGATAAATGACAGAAACAGTTTCTGAATTTTGAGGAGAATTCTGAAGCACTGAGGTTGAATTTTCTCTGTGCTTGGTGTGCTGTGTGGACTTATATCAGAGTTATAAGTCCAAAGGTTATGACCTGGAGGTCATTCATGGTGTTTAAAGAAAAACAGGAATTAGAAAAGATATTTAATGTCATATTTTGTGTAAAATGAGGGGGACTCACCATATGTGTTCACTTTTTTCATTTAAAGGGACACAGACATTAACACACACACAAAGTTCTTAGGGGTGAGTTACTTCCTGTTTTAATTTTAAACTGCAACACATGTGTGCATTGAACTAGAATTTCATTTGGGCTAGTTAAAGATAAAGATGATCTTAGTCAGTCCCACAGGTGGGAAATTTGTTTTGTTAAAGCAAAAGTGCAAAGTTATGTAGCAGAAATTAGAAAACACTGGAATGCCACACTCACAAAAGCCAGTCCTTCAGCTTTTGTGAGTGTGGACGCTTTCTCTCTTTGCTCTTTAAATGCTTTGCTTCTTTTATTGATTTTTATGCTGATTTTTTCCCTTTTTTCTGTATGAGCTTACCTGCGAGAGCTTCTGGACACTTATAGATCATTAGGACTAAAGTGTTCTTAACAGAAACAGCAACATTTTTATAGTTACCTTATCCTCAGCGCTCCGTGTGTCTGTGGCCTAGACACAGCTGAAGCCTGATTACAGCGTCTGGGCACCGAACAGCCTCAATAGCCTGGAAAGGTGCTAACCGCTAGGCTAACTAGCAACAAGATGCCTTCCCTCTCCACAGATGACTACCACAGCC
Organism: Oreochromis mossambicus; assembly: GCA_922035795.1. Classification (NCBI taxonomy): domain Eukaryota; kingdom Metazoa; phylum Chordata; class Actinopteri; order Cichliformes; family Cichlidae; genus Oreochromis; species Oreochromis mossambicus. The sequence goes on from CAKLIZ010001100.1 coordinate 42,490, forward strand.
TCCTGCAGAAGATTGCAGTACTGGAGACAAAAATTCATCGCTTAGAAGTAAACGTGGAGGTAAATGGACTGTGTGGAAATGAAACAACCTTGCCTTTGATTCAAAACAATGGCGATGAGCAAGCTAATACACAGCTAAGGAGCACAGATAACATGACCAAGAAAGTAGACTCTGTGCATTATTATAAATCCTCAAGCGATAATCCCCCCTTGGACTGTCTTGGTGCAAAACCAAGACATAAATCATGTCTCGTGGAAGGGGGAGGACGTATCACAGGCAGAGCACAGCAAGCTGAAATCTCTGAAACCGACTGGCCTTCACTTCCTACGAGACAGAGAAGCACTTCTACCCCTGTATACGGGAGGAAACAGGACTGGACAACCGTGAATAGGAAGGTTAACAACAAACCTCCAAAACAACTGAATGTGAAACTGCAGAACAGATTTGCTCCACTATCAAAGGACCCTGGATCTCTATTGGACAACCATCCATCTAAAAGTAGAGAAGTAAGGTCTGAAAATCTGTTGAAAAGTAAAAGGCCACAGGGAAAGCTAAAGGCTAGGCCTGAAACTCTGATTGTAGGTGACTCTGCCGTAAAGGATGTACAAAGGATGTGCGGTAAGAACACTAAAGTCCTCTGCTTTCCTAAGGATATGGTCAACAACCTAAAGGAGAGAATTCTTCAAATTGCAGATGAATATCCAACCGTGACAAACATTGTTCTGCATACAGGGTCAAACGATGTGTCCAAACAACAGTCGGAGGTTCTGAAACGGGACTTTACTGGATTATTAAACACTGTAAACTCTCTGAATGCAGCTGTATTCATCAGTGGACCTGTACCGCCCGTCAGAGGAGGAGACGAGAGATTCAGCAGGTTGTTTGCACTGAATAAATGGCTCATATCAGCATGTACTGACCACTCAGTGCATTTTATCAACAACTTTAATATTTTTTGGGAGCGCAGGCATCTGTTTAAAGCAAATGGACTTAATTTTAACAAGTCTGGGGTGAAACTGTTCACCTCCAACTTGTTTTATTCCATACGTCATCCATCTGTGCTTGGTGCCAAGGCTGAGATAAATGAGGAGTTATCTCATAAAGAGGAACAAACAGTACTCCGAGAACAGACAAAGCCCAGCAGAAACCTTGAGGAGGAGCTCCATCTGCCCCCACCCGGGAAGAGCCTCAGAAAGGAGAGACATCTGAGGCAAGAAGAGGGGTCCCTACTCGCCTCCAACTCTCTCAACAACACCAACGACCAGGACCAGGGACCACAACCTTCCCCAGTCCCCCAAACCCCTGACAGGCCATCACCCTCCTCCCCCTCCCTTTCTCCCTCCTCCCCACACCTGAAATTCACTGAGGAGATGATGGAGCGGGTCAATGCTGGGCTCAGATCTACCCCCCGGCCCAATCCCTTTTTGTCCCCCATAAACCCCCCACCAGAGCAGCCAAAGGTTCGCCATCGGGCCCTGCCCTCAACAGAGCAATCGAAGTTACATTGCCCAGCCTCGCCCCCCTTAGTTCCTCCTTACCACCTTCGTGCCCTGTCTCCGCAGTCTGATGTGTGATGTGTGGAGGGTCCGGGCTGCGAGGATTATGGCAGTGGTGACTTTTCCCAGGAGAAGCTGGGACCCTGTTTATTAGAAGGTTTTAAAATTTCTGTACTTTTAGGTGACAGAAGGAGACATGTGGCCTGGTCAAAACACAGAGAGCTGCACTCTAAAAGATCTTTAAATATAGTAAACATACCTTGTGTGCCACAGACTGCTCCCAAACACGAGGGGGCAAATAATACCCCTAAAACACTTAAGTTGGCTTTATTAAACGTTAGATCTTTAGCTGGGAAAACATTTTTAATTAATGATTTAATCACGGAGCACAGCCTTGATTTTATGTTTTTAACTGAAACTTGGTTGGACCAAAGTAACAGTGGAGCTGTTCTCATCGAGTCGACCCCTCCTAACTACAGTTTTATCAGTGAGGCCAGGGTGAGCAGGAGAGGAGGAGGGGTTGCTGTCTTATTTAATGAATCATTTCAATGTAAGCAGCTATCTCCTGGAAGTTTTCAGTCTTTTGAATATGTGGCTTTACAGCTGAAGGCCCCATCCAAAGTTGTGTTTCTTAATGTTTACAGGCCTCCCAAATACTGCACAGACTTTTTTAATGACCTCAGTGAACTGCTGTCTGTGATCTGTGTTGATTTCGACTGTGTAATTATTGTTGGGGATTTTAACATCCATGTGGACAACCCTCAGGACAAAGGGACTAAAGACCTGAGTAACACTCTGGGCAACTTTGGGCTGACTCAGCATGTAACAGAGGCCACACATAATAGAGGACACACTCTTGACCTACTGATCTCCAAGGGCCTGAGCATTTCAAACGTTACTGTGTCTGATGTGGGCCTGTCTGATCATTACTGTGTTTTCTTTGAAAGTAAAATCTCAGCCCACACAAATATATCAACAGCAGTGATCACAAAACGGTGTATAACTGAACACAGTAGTGAGATCTTTAACCAGGTCTTCCCATTAACACCTGACCTGTCCAGAGGTTCAGTCAATGAGCTCGTCAATAGCTTCAATGCTAAAATGTTAAATGTAATGGACACTATTGCTCCCATTAAGGTGAAGGTTATCTCTGGAAGGAAAAAGTCTCCATGGAGAAACTCCACACTGGTGAAAAATGAAAAAAGAGAGTGTAGGAAAGCTGAGCACAGATGGAGAAAAACAAACCTCCAGGTTCATTATGACATCTATAAAGAGAAAGTTCACAATTATAACTTACAACTGAGGAGTGCAAGGAGGTCCTACTTCTCTGACATCATCACCAAAAACAGTCATAACGCTCGGGTCTTATTTTCTACAGTTGACAGGCTAACAAACCCTCCTGTGTCAGTGGCAGCTGAACTTCATTCGACCATGGCCTGCAATGACTTTGCCAAATTCTTCACAGAAAAAATCCAAAAGATTAGACAAGCAATTAATACATCAACAGCAGATCCAGGAAATGTACTGTGTCCACCGAAAAACTGTTTAAACACCATCAAACAGTTTCACCCTATTTACAGCAAAGACCTGGAGGACATCTTAGGTCAACTGAACTCCTCCTCTTGCTGTTTAGATGTCCTGCCAACAAGTTTTTTCAAAAAGGTCACAAAGACTTTGGAGTCAGACCTGTTACAGATCGTCAACTTTTCTTTAACATCAGGTGTGTTTCCAGAATCACTAAAAACTGCTGTAATTAAACCTATACTGAAAAAGGACAATCTTGACAAGACACAAATGAATAACTACAGGCCGATCTCAAATCTCCCATTTTTAAGTAAGATTATTGAAAAAGCAGTTTCTCAACAGCTCAATTACTTCTTAAAACAGAATAACTGCTATGATGCCTTCCAGTCAGGCTTTAGACAGAACCACAGCACTGAAACCGCTCTGACCAAAGTGTTTAATGACATATGTCTGAACACAGACAGTGGAAATATGTCAGTCTTAGTTTTACTGGATCTCAGTGCAGCATTTGATACAGTTGACCACAACATATTACTCAAACGACTGGAGAACTGGGCAGGTCTTTCAGGAACTGTACTAAACTGGTTCAAAACATACTTAGAAAACAGGAAATACTTTGTATCAATAGGTAACTTCACATCTGAGCAGACAAGTATCACATGTGGAGTTCCCCAAGGTTCCATCTTGGGACCCCTTCTGTTTAACATTTACATGCTCCCACTGGCACAGATTATAAAGAACAACAAAATAAACTATCATAGCTACGCAGATGACACACAAATATATATCACAATGTCACCAGGAGACCGAGGCCCTGTACAGGCTCTTGGTAAATGCATTGAGGAAATTAATGACTGGTTGTGCCACAATTTTCTCCAGCTAAACAAAAACAAAACTGAGGTAATAGTCTTTGGTGCAAAAGAAAAACGATTACAGGTCAACAGAGAACTTCAATCTATACACCTAAAAACCACAAACCAGGCGAGAAATTTGGGTGTAGTGATGGATGCAGACCTAAACTTAGAAAAACACATTAAGACAATAACAAAATCAGCTTACTATCACCTCAAGAATATTTCAAGAATAAAAGATCTGATGTCTCAACAGGACCTGGAAAAACTAGTCCATGCATTCATCTTTAGAAGGCTTGATTGCTGTAACAGCATCTTTACAGGTCTACCTAAAAAATCAGTCAGAAAATCAGTCAGCTCATTCAGAACTCTGCTGCTCGAGTCCTCACTAAGACCAAAAAAGTGGACCACATCAGTCCAGCTCTGAGGTCTTTACACTGGCTGCCTGTCCGTCAGAGGATAGACTTTAAAGTTCTGATGCTGGTCTATAAAGCTCTGAATGGTTTAGGACCGAAATACATCAGTGACCTCCTGACCCAGTATGAACCTTCCAGATCCCTCAGGTCATCTGGATCCGGTCTGTTATCAGTCCCCAGAGTCAGAACCAGACACGGAGAAGCTGCATTCAGCTTTTATGCTCCTTATATCTGGAACAAACTCCCAGAAAGCCTCAGATCAGCTGAAACACTCAGTTTATTTAAATCCAGGTTGAAGACTCACCTATTCTCAGCTGCATTTGAATAAAGCACCAAATCCACACTTAAGTTTAAATTTCAAAACCTACTTTTTAACTACTGATTTTATCTACTGTTCTGATTTTATTTACTGTTTTGATATTTGATTTTATATACTGTTTTGTTTGTTTGTTTGTTTGTTTGCTTGTTTTAATCAAATTTAAATCATGCTTTTTATTTGTCTTTGTTTTTAATGTCTCTGTAAAGCACTTTGAATCACCTTGTTGTTGAATTGTGCTATATAAATAAATTTGCCTTGCCTTGCCTTTGCCTAAAATAAAGAAGAACAGAATGATGTATACAATAGAATAAAGTAGAATACCAATACTATATACAGCTGAGTGAGAAAATACAAAATACAACTTTGTTGAAGAAAGAATTGCACATATAGCAGTCTTATTGCACGTATGAGGGTTCTGGTAAAGCACTAGTTCTGGTAAAGTAAAAGATTATGTTCAAAGTTTTATGCACTGGAGGCCAAAAGTCGTGTATAGAGAAGAACATGACTTAGAAACGGACATTAAAGCTTACATTTCGTCTAAGATGAGGAGAATTGTCCCATATGTGTTTATTTCTCTTCTCTTCTAAGACTACAGACGCAGTTACTGAGTGTTGTCTACTTGCTCTTTCTGAGTCTCAAAAGTATGTTTGATAAAATACTCTACGAAAGAGTGTTTTGAGTGCTTCTAAGTGTGTGAATGTTGTGAGTACTTGATTTGAATGATTCTGCGTGATTTGTACAAAATAATAAATAAGTAATAATAGCACTATGTAGGTACATAGCAGAGTGTGGGAGAAAGAGGAAGTCTGAGAGAAGTGGGTGCGTAGGCACTTCAGAGTGTGTGTGCGTACAACAGGAAGTCTGATTATAGCTGGTGAGCTGGAAAGACGTTGCAACATGAAAACAGAGGAATTAGAGACTGAATGTCTTAAGAAAAAGTAATAAAATATATTAATTACATGTTTTAGAAAAGAGAAAGACCGAGAAAATAAATACATGAACTGACAATTACATTAATGAATAGAAAACGCACGTACACAAATTGCTACAGGTGAAATTATTGTTGAAAACAATCAGAAGTGTGATAGTTTAATACACCCAGGCAATGAAGAAAGCAGCTTATACTCCTTTAATTTCCAGAGCCAGTGTGTCCCCTACCCTCATAGCACTCGTGCCCACTCGTGCCCACTCGGCCCCCGTATCAGGCGAGCATGGAAGGCTGGATAGCCCATGACAGGTAAGATCCCACCTCGAAACCCTGGGACAACCTAAGGCAGGCACAGTCACGACTGCTCCCTAAGTCCCGGTGAGCAGAGGAGTCACTGGTGGAGACTGGACTTCAAGGGTAAAGCCGTTGGGCTGAGGCAGAGGGGGAAATGCTAAACAAACATGTCATTAACAATGACGAGTGATGAGCCAAAGAGGGGAGACACTCACTGTCTTTCAGGGTGAATTGTTCCCTGAACCTGAAAAGCAAGCTCTAACTTCTGGCTGAGGACAGGGAATGCTGTTGTTTAAGGTGGGAAATCAGAATTGGGGTTAGTGAACCTTGTGAAGGAGTCTGAGAAAACCACAGAAAAACATATACACAATCACACACACAAATAGAAAATGCATTAACCTTAGAATACAAAAGAGTTCATGAAGATTTGGAGTTGTGGTTGCTCGTTTTCCTTTTGTTTTGCTTTGTTCATTTGTCTCTTTTAATTCTATTTTGTTGTACTTTTTCAACATGTTCAAAATAAAGATTCAATCAATCAATCAATCAATCAAGATCAGATGGCAGGTTTAGCATAGGAGTCTGTTTATCATCTTGTCCAACTCGCTTAGTGTGTAGTAGTTTTTAGAAGAGAACATTCAGAATTTAGTGTTGATGGCAAGTTGTGTGACGTTTAACGAGATTTTCTGTGTTTTGAGCAGATGAAATTATGTTAAGTTGACCTGAGAGTGTCAGGACCCTGAAGAACTTGTGGCAAAATGTTCTGTGTTTAAGATTGTTGAGGTTGTTGTTGTAGTGATGGGTTACTTCTATCGGTTAGATTTGTGTTGTTTTCTTATTTTAATAGAGGGAGTTTTATTGAACATGGACATGTGTAGAATTGGGCCCATTATTTTTGTAACAGTGCACTTAGAAGAACCTGTCAGGTGATTTTGTTTTGTGTTTTGATGAGCTAATAATCAGCTCTCTTCTTTTCATTTTTGTTCTAAGCAGGCCTGCAAAAGAGTGAATAACAGCGCTGACGAAAGTCTTGGGAGAACAAACATAAGGTGACCTTTTCGAGATTACAATGGGCAGAGGAAAGAGGCCACCTGTGGGGATCTGATCAGATTGTGAGTCCCTGTCTAAAAGGATTGCAGCGAGCCAATCCAGTCCAAAAGTATAAAGAACTATTTTCCTAGAAACAAGTAAAAAGAAAATAAATGAGTTGATTTTGCTGAGAGTGGAAAATCTGATTATTTGTGCGGAAGTCTACCAATACCTGATGTTAATGTGTGTGAGTGAATGTGTGGAAATGGACGGACCAGGCAGACCATAGGTTGGACCGACTGGACACTGACATAAAGACTGGACTAAGGTTGGCCGGAGCATGTATACCTAATATGATATGACTAACCTTTTCTTTTAATTCCCTAAGCTCGAGTGAGGGATTTTGAGTTTGTAACACATGAGATGTGTCACAAAAGGGGGGAGTTACAGGATTTAAGGTTTAAGTTGAAATGGGTTTTAGGATTACTTGATGACGTGATAATTTAGGGATGGTAAAACTGAGGCAGAAATTGTTATTTTCAGGTTCTTTTTGATTTCTATAATAAGAGGTTATAATTTAGGCTTGCACATACAGATATGTCAAAGGAAAATCGTATATATGTGATTAGCTACATGAAATGTGCTCTTTTAGGATTACTAAGCAAACGTCTACGTGACTTTTTACCTAATAACTTTTGTGATGATAGACTTGTTTACCGACTAGCAGCTTGCTCTCTTCTAGAGCATACAGACTTAGGAAAGGGGAACCTCAGCTCTGAGTCCTGACAATAACCCTGTTATCTTTGTAAGTTGATAGGAAACATGTCGAGACAGCCATATAGGGCAAATGTGGCAGAGCTTGTAATTAAATGTGGGCTTGAAAACAGGAAGCAAATTTGGTACAGGAAGTGCTTGAGATGATCAGATGAGAGAAGGGAAAGTCAGGAATAGTTTTAAATTAGGATTGAAAAATTAAATTGGGTGAAAGGGGGGTGTAGCAAGTAAATTCAGGGCAGCTCACAGCCCGGCATAAACGCAAGGTGCTGTCACACAGCTTAAGTTATTTGTTTGATTTATTTTATACAAAATAATAAGGAAACATTGAAAACATACATTGAAAACAAACATACAACATACAACCTGTTGAGGAGACAGATAGGGTTGGGCAATTGAAAGGTTTTGTTTGTTTAGCATAATCGCTTTTGCTATATTTTAGCTTTTAACATGGACCATGCCTCTCTGGAGCTTCTCTCCTGATGCTACCCCGCCAAAGACCCTTATCCATAGAGACTATGTCAGCTCCCAAACAGACAACAACAAACCAAAACTAGCAATAAACAATCTAAACATAAATAATAACAAATTAAGAACAATACAGAATCCAAATCTGAACCAAAGACTAAAACAGTGAAATGTGGATTATTAAATATTAGGTCTCTCTCTTCAAAGTCTCTGTTAGTTCACGCCAAGCGGTCGCAGCAGATGGCTGCCCGTACCTGAACGTGGTTCTGGCGGAGGTTTCTTCATGTTAAAAGGGAGTTTTTCCTTGCCACTGTTGCCAAAGTGGCTATGCTATAGTCTGCAAACAAAGAACTGAATTGAGGTAAAAGAAGCAGGGAGAATTGAGGGACACTCTTAGGCAAATACCATCTTTGCAGGAGGAAATCAGAGAGCGGATGAAGCCGCAAGGGAAGCAGCAGGCTATAAAGGACAACAGCAAAGGGTGTAGGTAACTGCTGAAGAGGAGGCAGGCATCAATATGTTGGAGGAGGCCAGACGGGCCAAACAGGAGGCTTCTTCGCAGGAAAAGAGGTGTGGCAGAGCAAAGGAGCCCGAAAAGAGGGTGGTCTTTGGAAAGGAGCCACACTGGACGGGTCCTTACGAGGTCATTGGCAGAACAACTACAGCAGTTCAACTAAAAGGGAAAGGTGATACTTGGTATCATTGGTCGCAGTGTGCTCCAGCACATGAGAGTTTGGTAGAGGAAAACTCCTCTTCAACTAACACGGGTGTCAACGAGCAGAGGCAGAATAAATCCTCTCACCTGTGCAACGGGCCAACCAGTAGTCTACCTGGGGCGCCGAAGAAAGAAGAGCAGCAGTTGAGAAGGTCGCCAACAGAAAGGAGCGGGGACAACTTGAGGACTTCACAAAAACAGGCGAGTTTCTTTCCAGGATACAAAGTTTATATAACATGATGCAAACACATGAATCAGAGACACGTAATGAGAAGAAATTTATTAAAATGTTTTTTACAACGACATGTTTATTGTATGCAATGATATTAACCATGGCTGTGTTGTTTATTGTTTATATTTTGTAGGGTACTCCAGACCCCTTGTCTGAATACGGAGGCCAGTCCAGTCCAGCACTTCCTGAGACTGTAGTTGCTAAAATAGGATCGGTAAAAAGACAAAAGCGCGAGGTGTCAGGTAAAGGTGATGAGTGTCTCAGCAGCAATAATGGCATAGAGTTGAATTATGTTAAAGGGTCCACCAGCTCATTCCCATTTGATTTGTGTGACGTCATTAAGTGTACAGGAGCTAATAGTAGTTGGAGAGCGTATGACGTACAGGTCTGAAATCACCCCATGATATGCTTAGGTAAATTTAGTTGATCCAAAGTCTAAGCCGCTCGTAGAAAGCTCAATCGCCATTCTGACTGATCAGATGGTAACTTCGAGAACAGTAGCTCAAAAGGAACAGGAGCCAAAAGGGAGAGTACTTCTGACCACAGATTACTCTAGACTGAAGCTTAAGGATTTAATCGAGCGTGCCACCTGATAGGTTTGTAGCTTGAACCTATCCGCTGGAACGTTGAAGGCAATGTAATTACACAGCAAGCAAGACACGAAGTAGGCAACATTCTTTATGTTTCACGTGCACGGGAGAGAACTGGACAGGCGCCGTTCCTTCGCTTGACCCCAGTTGCTCTCGTCCACTCTCCCGTAACACTGCTCTTTTATTGTGGTTACATGAATATGCATAGGTTCATTAACATATAACATACCGTGTGTGTGTGTGTGTGTGTGTGTGTGAACCCATTAATGACTTCCTA